>CM024244.1:65894943-65952479 GCA_013421045.1 Propylea japonica | reverse complement strand
AACCTGTCTACAGGCAACCTTAATGTCAGAATAATAGATAATAAACAAGACTCATAGTTAATAAAACTAGAATGTCTTCGGTTTTCCCCACTTACTCCCGCATAACGGAGCCGAGGATTTTTTTTTCGACCAGATAATAATTCCTGAGTCAATTTTTAACGAGCGCGCTTGACTACCCATTACATCCGGTTTTGCGCATAAAAAGGTCGTAACACTGATACAATATAAAACCTCATATCGTCTGTTATTTTTCCTCATCAACGGTACACCGACCCGGAATGATAAAAACGTTTCAGAAGTTCGAACAACCATTCCGTTTTTATTTCTAAATGCGCCGCTGTCATGTCGGTAGGGGCATTATGGAACGTCATTTTTTCCACGTCAAATGGTGCATTCGACATAAATGAGTATAATCAACTCACAATATGATACTTACTATTTATTGATTGAAACAATTTACCCGGTATCGCTGGTAGTATAATTATTTGATTCATTTTCGGGATAGTGAAATTAATGAAATTTGGGGTGCACATAATATTCAGTCTTTCATTTGTTTATCCTTAGATGTTTGAACCATTTGAACATCTCAGGTCTAATTTTCTACCACAGATTATTGTCATTGCAATAATTCTCCTTTTTTTAGATTGCTCGTTTTCTTTCAAGCAACTTGCAACATTTCGCCCAAATATCTGAAAATGTCGAATTTTCGGATTCATCGGTAAATAATTCGAGATCAAAGATAATTGGCATTTTCCAGTGATTTCCAGAAAAAATAAATTGAGAAAGAATGGACCCTGAGAAAATCATAGCAATCATCCGTTTTTTGTTTTGTAGTCAGATTTTAGGGAAACAATATTCATCACCGAAATAAGCTAGCGGATTCAAACGATTGAGTGTGACGTACGCGTCGCGTTCATTTCATTGGTTTGAATGTTGATAACAGTTTACAATGATGTTAACTGGTCCTCTTGTTGTGAATCGTCATCCCACTATTATTCTTACACGTGCGTCATCAATAAAACGACATTTGACTTACGAAAATTAGTTCACTTGGAATTTTAAGTGAATCCTTATTCCATGTAGGTATTGGAAGTAGGTTCTTGAAGTCTGTAGAACGATTCAAAATAACAAAGAAGTGAAATAAATCTAGTCGATATGACCAGAAACAGAATATGATTACTCATTTCAAACAGGAACTAATAAACTCGAATTTCCCAGCAATATACCAATGTTGGTTTTGGTAAGATCAAACTTTTCAATCGCTATCGCGTCCTTCCTCGCAATCTTACATCGACCTTTCTTAAAACGGAAGCCGTAGACCGAAAATAATTCCTCAATAATTCAGACGATTCCAAGGTAGTTTTCGGAAAACACACAGTGAAATAGCATTCCATTTATATCTCGGTGCGCAAATATACGGAGGAAGGATAATTCTCTAATAACGCTCGCAGTCGCCGTGAAACTTTAAAATTCAGGACGAAGTCCTTGTGTCTGAGACCGTTGAACAGCAGAACGCAAATACAACGTTGCAACGCGGGCTGCACAAATCATGTATTCTAATGGGCTTATGTATTTTACATGGAATCCGTCAGATTTGCATACGCCACTAAGTGATTCTTTTTGCCGCTTCATTGATGCAAGAAGCCCCACTTGAACCGTAAAAATTCGCTACTATCTCGGCAATACGAAAGATCGGATTGCGACGACTTCTTACAGGGGTTACTTGTCAATTACTTGGCTAGTATTGACGATATTAAATTCTAGACTTCTCCTTATACTTCGGTTCAGAGGCACAAAAAAATTCCTACATCGTGCCTAAATTCCGCACTATTTTCTTTCTCCGAAGTATAACTTACTTTCCGCACCATTTTCGGACAGTATACAGGGTGTAACTATAATAAATAAGTGTAAAATATTTAAGGAGGTGATTCCTCATCGAAAAAAGATAGGATCTTTCTTATAAAGAAACTTCATTGGAGCATCCCTTGTTGAGATAACAGGCCCTCAAAGGAGTACATAAAATTGTATAACAATTTTTTCACCACACCACAAAAAAAGTTACAATATTGAAATTAACCTGACGTTTCCTACTAGCAAAAAAAAATTTTTTCACTTTCGCTAAAGTATCCTACTAGATAGATTAGTTTTCGCATTTATGAGATCTATCTCTGTAGTTGTTCGTAAAATAATTTTTTTACTGCGAACTGGTTTATTTTGGGCAAAAAACTCAAGAGACATTTTTTGTTTAGAATGAAACAGGCTATCGGAAATAATTTTTTAAATGGTAAACAATAATAAGACAAAATTACATTGGAAATAAACTTCAGGGGTTGCGTTTCCCACTCTTACAACCATGGGGTAACCAAATAATAACTGGATACGTGTCTTTTTGCTAGTAGGAAACGTCAGGTTAATTTCAATATTGTAACTTTTTTGGTGCTTGTGAAAAAATTGTTATACAAATTTTTATGTACTCCCTTTGAGGGGCTGTATCTTAACAAGGGATGCTCCATGAAGTTTCATTATATGAAGATCCTATCTTTTTTTCGATGAGGAATCACCTCCTTGAATATTTTACACTTATTTAGTTACACCCTGTATATTTGTTGAATACGTGAACTATAAACTTTCAAAATAAAATCAATACATTTGCTCGCTTACATAATTAGTTTAAAATTATGAATTATGCAATTTCAAACATGATACCGTTATTATTATGCAATTTTTCATTTCAAATGATCCATTTTCATTCTATCTCTTATTACTACAGGAAATTATTCGAAGCACAGAACTACTTCATTGAAACCTAATTATGAATATTAAATTTGTATTTAAATCATGAATAATAATTGTCTGTACAGTTTTACTCACTAAACTTTAATTCAACAATATTAATTCCATGGTCCAAATACTTAGATATCTAGATATCGATTGAAATATAATCTAGAAGGATTCTGCATTTCTAAAAACTTTTTAGGTTTTAAGTCCCAGTCTCTGAACAGAAAAATTAAAGAAGTTTTAATTAAGATGAAATGCTCCTGCTCAAATCTTTGGCACTAAGTTCCTCCTGACAAATTAGTGCAAAGATTTAAGCAGGAGCATTTCATCTTAATTTAAATTTTTTTAATTATTTTTGTTTCAGAGACTGGCACTGAAACCTAAAAAGTTTTTTAGAAACTTAGCTTTCTATATTTCTCGAACCTCAAATAATAAAACACGTGTATTTAACAGTGCCAGCAGTGGAACATGTAATGGAAAATCATTTCTGCCTATGATGAAAAATCTCACTAAAAACGTATGTATGTATTTTTGCGGAGAACAAGGTGAATTACTCATATAGAAAGCTCCGTTTCATTGCACAAAATTTTCTCTTCTCCCTTCGATTTGATTTTGAAATTGGATAAACATAATAACAGAAACAGAATAATCAAGAGAAAGCAATCAAGAATATAAATATCACCAATGTCACAAACTCAAGTCATATTCAAACTCTTCCTTAGAGTTATTTCAATATTCGATGAAAGCTGCTCTACCAGACAGAAGCTTTTCAAGTGATGATTTTTCAGAGCCTCAGATATTCGTGAACTGTCTAAAGATTATACTCAGTAATCATCCCCCATAGATCGAATTCAGTTTCGAAATAATGATAAAAAACTTATGACCACCTTTTCCCTTCCATACAAAAAATAGTTTTTCTCGGTGGTAATAGGATAAATACCAACTTTGTCAAAAAAATGAAAAGGAATAGTATAACGCTCGTGCCAAATGTGATGCGCTAGTTCTATTAGAGTGTAAATTTTCTTTCTATGATTCTTCTTTGGCTGTCAATTGATAATTAGGCCCTTTTATTACAATTAAAAATAGCAAAATTGACATTAGAATATTTACATATTAGAGAATGCTACAATTTCCGTTGCAAAAAACTATGTAGATTCTGTTCAATGACACAAGTTACTGATTGAAATGGACATCAGACCAAAGATAAACAAACCCTCCCACGTAACGATCCAATGTCAGTAGAAACGCAAATTTCACAACTGAAATCAATTTTTTATGATGAACGATGAAGGCCAGTTTTCCCGTTGAGTTATCGAATCGATATTTCAACATTCGCCGATCTATCTTCGCATAAACGTTTTATATCGTGGCCTTGACAGGGTCCGATTTCATGTGCCAGTTGTGTTGAAATTTTAATACGATAATCTCTTTCGCGATTAAAATGCATTTATCTGCATTTCTCGCATTTCACGTGGTTACAACGAAAGATAATGCCAGACGCTTCGGAGTTTATCGCCGAGCAGTAAATTCATCCACAACCCCATAAAATAAATTTTTATTCGGAGAATACGTTCCGTACGAACAAATCATCGTCGGATTATGCTTCGAAACGCAAACTTCACACGTTTTATGTCCCGCAATAATAAATTTTTCCGATACAACGCTAGGGAATAATTTCAAGCCATTTTAAGATTCAATGCTAAATTTCACCCAATTTCACCAATTGAATTTCGACCTCAATAACGGAAACAGTACAAGGGTGTTGCTTTTTATGTTTCGGGATTGGACAATTCTAGTATCAATTTATCATTCAATCATTTTGCATGATCAATATACACTTTATACTGTATTCATATTTTATGTATTTTTTTCATAGTTAACTTTGTGTAGGCAGAATATCTCAAATTTTCTGAATCAAATTGTAGAGAGTACGGAATGAAACTTTTTGAAATGAAATATATTATTATTGTATGAAATATAATATAAAAAATATATTATCTTATTTTTCATACAAGAATATGAAGGTCAAATCTAAGGGTTCTTCAGGAAAGAGTTGAGAATTTTATAGATTCAATAGAGTGATTTTGTCATATATTATATCGATAACCGAAGTATCAGTGAGAAAACATAATCAAAATACAACGATACAAAATCACAGCCGAAATCAGAGTAAACATAATGCTTTCGTGGCTCCAAGAGCTGCCCTCCCCTGACTCACCATAAACATTCTAAGAAAACCATATATTGATAATTTAACCACAACCTTCCAAACTCAATTTATTCCACGAAAATTCAATATACTTAAAAAAACACGAATTCACCTGCTTCCTCAGATGAATACATTCTCTATCCAACACATTTATTGGATTGAACCACAAAAACGAACTCATGAGGTTTAGATTGAATCGAAGAAGCGATTTCAGATGACGACACGACCAAATAAATCTTTCTTGAAGGATGACAAAGTTCAACATCCAATGTAATGCAATATTGCACCGCTGCCTACCGTTAGAAATAATTTCGTAAACGAGATCAGCAAATTCGACATCTATAGAAATAACGATACGATTTTATGGGATATATCTACTCTATTCATCCAGATTAAACATTCGGAATAGATTTGGAGTATGCACAAATTGGGACCGACCGCAACTTTGCAAACTTTATGCTTACTGCCTGTCTTTTCGTGATTTGAATCTTTATAGCTCATTGGTATTCTAACCATTTTTATTTTGGCTTTGAAGTTTTTCTTCCGTTTAATTAATTTATTTTCAACTCCATGGATCCGATTAATAATGTATAGGATCAGTTTCAAGAAAATCCATCATATCATAATTCAATGTATAATATTAATTTTTCTCGGAAAGGCATGAATATTTCTTCATTCTGTTAACGGTATTTGGTAGAAGTCAATGTTGCCTTGAGATGTGCGTAAAAGTCGGAGAAAAGAATAAAGATGCCAGGCGTCGCAGCGCTATCAAAGTTTTTTTCTCCAGGAATATACCAATGACATGTTTCGTCGGTTACTAAAAAATGTTATTGTTATAAAATATAATATTTGATGAATATGATGATTGATAATTAGTTTGATACAAGGTTCCCTTGATTTTAAGGAACACAATCAAGCTATGTCTCTAAATCAGGGCATATTGTTACAATACAGAAAAAATAAATGGAATAGAATCAACATGAAACACGCTGCAGTCGCTGAAGCTATGAATAGAAAAAAATGGTATTCAAAGAACATTCAGAATTAAATATCCTTCGAATGACACAAAAAAAGATGTTTCTGGGAAAAACTTTGATGGCGCTGCGACGAATGGCATCTTCTTTTCTCCGACTTTTACGCATATCTCAAGTCAACATTGACTTTTAGCCAATACCGTCAACAGAATAAAAAAATATCCATCCCTTTTCGAGTAAAATTAGGTTACCAAGATAAGTGAATCACCCTGTACACAATGTTGTATAAATGATGCGGAAAATTTGAGGGAATCAAATTTCTGATTTTTAAGAAAATCTTTCAAGCTTTTGTCTGGAAATGTTCCGTTTCTCCAAATATAAAAAAAGTACTCGATACTTCCAATTTTCAAATCCATATTTCCGAAGAAAAAATAGTATTTTTTCTTCAGAATTAAATTAAATTTTTCGATTCTTATCAATGTTAAACGCTCGCACTTTTGTGCACTAGTATTCAATAAATATTGGAAATCGTTTTGTTTGTCACAAATTAGTACTGCATTTAACAATTTCATCTCCAGAGAACTTGTCAACAAATGAATGATTTGAATTGTCTGACTTCAAATCACCGAAAGATTAATATAATGAATTGACATTTTCATAAAATAAAGTTTTCTGAACCATTTAATGATAGCATAATGATGACATTCATCTCATTTGATACATGGACGTATAATACTAAAAATAAATTAATTGTTATATAGTATTATAAATCTATGATTTGATTAATGAGAGTTGAATACGACTAAAAGCTGTCCGAAACTTAGATCTTGAGAAAAATACTAAAGTAAATGCATGGATGATGATGTACCTAAAAGTTTCGGACCCTGTACATGGCGTCAATACTACGAAATTACATGGAACATGTTCTTAAATTTCTTAATTTGGGGAGGATATCGTGATGACAGAAAACGAAATATAACAAATTGAATCAGTATCAAATTAAATGTCGGATGGGTCCTCACTTCAGGATGAGCGACGTAAGCGGACAAAAAGTATCAATTCAATCTTATCAAGCCTGGAACTTTCTCGCTCGCGGCCTGTATTCTTATTACAATCTTTATAGCTCGTCGGCGTCTCAACAATTTTCACTTTGTCTTTGAGGTTCCCTACGAATTCCTTAATTTATTTCTGAATATCAATTTCGACTTAATGAAGCCCGCCTTACCGGGAAAGGGTAACCGGAAAACTTTGGAATTCCGAGGAAAATACGGTGCCTCGCTCTTATTAGTTCCTATTTTCGCCAACTTTGATTCAGCGATTAGATTTCGATTCGGATTTCGTGTCTTTGCCCCACAAGCTTCAGATCGTTAAACTCTTGGAACTTGGGGAATTTCCGCTTTTTCCTATCCGTGTTTCGGTATTCAGAAATTGGCTATTTTCTCTAACTATTCCTTGGAATAATTCTATGAGGTGATGATAACACCGATTTAAATTCCGTTTTCTATACTTTCCTCTAATAGTTACTCTCCTTTTTCTTTGAGGAATGAAATGTCGGTTCTTTCTGCCAAATTCGAAAATTGTATCGAGATCATTGAAAAAAAAAGAACTTACATAGTTCGAGGTTACTTTCACAATCAAAATTGTTTGGGTGTTTGACAGACCAATGAACAATAAGACAATTATCTGATATCAAATGGAATATACGGATGCATGCACACTACACTCATATCAACAGAAACAAATAAGCCTGTGTACACAGAAATATAATTGAAATGATTAAAAATACGGAAGAAAATATACCCAAGTTGTGAAATGTTTGGAATCAATCACTTGGTGTAAGGATTTAGCACTTCCATTTGGGCATTTGAATGACCACATGTTAGGTCATAAAACTTTCAATGTATTTTATCCACAAACTCAAAATTATTAACATAAAATTTTTGTTATATTGAGCGGTACGAAGTTCCGCAATAGCATTCACAGACAATGAATAAAATTCAACCCCCAATTATCTAAAGTCTTCGTAATCACAGTCAAAACGGCAGAGATTTTGCGCATCCTGATATTTGATTGAATCGTATACAGGTTTGGAAATTCATATCTGAAATATACGATATACAATGCATCAGACAGAGAATTCTTCCCTCAGTTGCACAGATGAATAGTCGAGACAATCACTTGCTGTAACACACTGAATTCAGTTGTCTTACTTCATTATTCTGGTCTTGGCTCTCTCTTATCGTTTAGAGGACCGTAATTCTTTAGTATGGTAGGCAACAGTAAATACTTGAATCGAGTATTACGGGCAGCCTGACAAATTAAAAATTCTATACGTCTAGTGCGGGTTCCCTACCATACTGCGATAGAGAGAGACAAGACTAGATTATTGCAGTAAGACAGTTGAATTCATTCAGTTATCGCACTTGATTATCTCGCCTATTCATCTGTGCAACTGGAGGGAAGAATTCTCTGTCTGATGCATTGTATATCGTATGTTTACGATGTGAATTTCCAAATCGGTATAAGTCAAGAATAAGGAGGTCCAAGATTTGAACCTTGCGGAAATTCAGATCTGACTTGTCCAACCATCCAACCTTCAGGTCTTTTCCTGCATCTGTGGTGTTTCAGAACATTTATTTTCAAAGTTCGAACATATGCATGTCGTCTATTGATTTATGGACGTGTGTTAGGTTTCGATAGTTTTTGGGGTCGATTGTTCAAATATTCGAATATGATGAATATTCAAGTTTCAGTTTGCCAAACAAGAAACTTCAACGATAAAAACACTTTTCAGATTCGACGAACTGGGAATTTCTATAGAAGTAATTTTGTTTAATTTTGATGTAGACGTTTCAGAAGTTTACTGGGAAATGATGAAAAAATATAACATTCATCAAAAGAGTTCGGAGAAAACTCAATACTTAAAAATTCAATTTCCACTCCATTAACTCGCGTATAAAAAGTGAATGTTCACCGCAGCCGACTAATGGTACCAATTTCCGGTGAAATATATTATCTCCTAAAATGCCAGGATCAACCTTGTGGAAAGCGTTTTCCTTGAAAACATCATCACGGCAATTTCCTTACAAATTAAACCGATAACGAGGATTTCGTCGAAACGCAAATTCGGAAAACACCGGTGACTCAAAAAACATGTGATTTTGTACATGCTCGAACAATAAGTACCAATTAGAACACCTACCGCACTCTATCAGTGTTGCCAACATGACTAGCGCGGTTCATTAATCCACGTCGACAATAAAACCGAGACATCGAGCATCCGGTTTTGCTGGTTTCATTCAAAAATAATTGGAGAATTTAAGATATGATCCTTGTTTTCAATTGTCAGGAAAACTAAAACTTGAACTGAAATACACTTCATTCTCCTTAATTGCTTGATATGAGACTCTGGAAAGGAGTGGTGATTAGTATAGTGGTTTTCCTAATGTCAGTGACCATAAAGAAATTTTTTTACACCTCCATTTTTACTTCTTTGATCAATCGTAAAGTTTTATCGAGATGGATCGAGAATATAATTGCATTTCAGATAATGGTGTCGTGTCAGTTGGTATTGTGTTAAATCAATATGATAAATAATTAGAGAATTTAAGACATGATCCCTGTTTTCAATTGTCAGGAAAACTAAAACTTGAACTGGAAAACGCTTCATTCCCCATAATTGCTTGATATGAGACTCTGGAAAAGAGTGGTGATTAGTTAAAGTGGTTTTCCTAATGTTAGAGACCATAAAATAATTTTTTTACACCTCCATTCTTACTTTTTTGATCAATCGTAAAGTTTTATCGAGCTGGATCGAAACTATAATTGCATTTCAGATAATGGTGTCGTGACAGTTGATTTCGTGTAAAATCAATATGATAAATGCAAGAAGCAGCTCGAGTTAATGGCCGCATTTAGGACCATGTTGTTGTTACAGAAAATAACTCATAACGCTATAATAGTGACTTGAATAAGTTAAATGCATCATGCGATAATATATATCATGATGAATATTTTTCATTTCTCATTTGGAAGTTGAAATAATCTTGGCTTTCTAGTAGTATGTACAGTATTTTTCCACTAAATACCAATCATTGCTGAACATACATATACATCAATATCAGATGAAAAGATGTCAGAAAGATTCACACATTATTTTGGTGTAGAAAAAGTCCAATGTAAAGACCTCCATCCTTTTCACCACTTTTATAGTAGTATTACTCATTCAGAAAGCTTTATTATGAATTAGTATAATTTTTTCCATTGATGATCGATTATTTGAATAAATTGAATATCCATAAAAATATAAAGCATAAACTAAAGCAATAAATTACTCTTAAACACCCTCTGATGACGCCCTTCAAAAAATAATTGAATATTTCAATCACGCATCTTCGGTGTTTTTAATGATCGTATATTGAGCATTGATTCTAATTGAAAATGGTCCTGTTATTCAAAATGCTTCTCGAGATATCGATTCTTTTTCCACCAACTTCAATGTTATTGGAATTTCATTTTCATACTGATTTGAATCAGATATCACCAATTTCGTTTTATTTTTATTCAATATCAGTTTACTCTCATCCTACCAAAATTAAGCTTTCAAAAACATTCATTTTGTTATCCTATAAACATGAATCTTTCAAATCTTCTTCTATTCAATTCGGAACATATATTCCCATAAAGATGAAACTTCAGATCGGAAAGTATGCTTCCCCGATCCCTTGCATCAAAAATAGTCGAAAACATCGGAATAAACCTTAGATCTAATGACATATCATCGTATTTCAACAGCCATAAACAAATAACTCTCAGATCCTATTCCAAACAAATAAAATTCATCACATTCTTGATTCTTGACGAGCTCTCTATTAAAAAAAAGTTTTCGGTGAAGTTTATTTAAACAGCTGTCCAAGCGTGCAAATGAAAATATCCTTTCATGATTAAAGAATTTTCATGACGAATGTATAGATATAAACTATTTTTTCTTATGATGAGACCATCATCTTCTGAGTAAGAAATAATCGGGTGTATTATAATCGATATGAACTGTAAATGAATACAATCCGTAAATACAAAGAAAAAAGCAGAGTTTTTCATCTTGGAATGGTGTGCCGTTTTCCAAATCTTCCTCTATTAAATAAAAACGCATTTTCTCATAAATAAAGACGAAACTGATCGGGAGATCCTGTATGCTCCCTCCGCATCAAAACTAGTCGAAAAACATCGGAATAACCTTCGATCTAATGACATACCATCGAATTTCAAGAGCCATAAACAAACAACTCCTCAGATCCTATTCCAAACAAATAAAATTCATCACATTTCCTTTCTATCTACGACCGAAGCCTCTCTCGTCGACAATCCAGCTGATCTTCAGCCCCGAATTGCCTCCGAAGTGGGCTGCATTAACATCGACTTGTGTACATTTCGTCTCCTTTTGTTCGCGCCAACGAAGACCCGATGTTTTCTTGTATTATATACAACTTCCTGTACCTAAAGTTCTGCCGGCGTATTTGATCGTTGAATAAATAACGTCAAGGAAGGAATCGGAGATATAAATTTCGATGCAGCACTTTTAGATGCACAAACAAACATGGAGAAGGATTCATTATTCCCATCCCTCGCGATTTGGAATTTAATTCGAAATTTATACGGTCCATTAAAGAAAACAGAGCTGAATTAAATTCGTGGTTCGGAATTACTAATAACTAGCATGAGAAGGAAACTCCGGGTAAAATAAGGAGTTGGGAACTTCGATTCTTCAAAAAACATCCAGCGACTTAAAAAGCTGAAGACTTTTGATTTAATCAATATAGCCTTCACTAAGTTAAAACATGTTATACGCCTGTAAAGGGGCCCACTCACTAAGAAAGAAGAATGCGCAGTTAAGTATCTGCACGTTTGCTGTAAAGCAAACGTGTGCATTAATATTTCCCACACACATACACTTTTGCGTGTTGGTTTGGATGTGCGACAAGCGTGAGATGACGTCGAAAAAAGATCTGATGTTAATGGCAGTGGCTGTGTTGTTATTTAGGAAAAAATGTTCAATGTATAAATAGGGAACCCGACACTGTATTGCTAAAAATATGAAACGTGCACAGACTTGTTGCCCATACACGGTCGTTTTTGGTCATTCTTCCACGTACGGTGAAGAATGCACACGCCACACGACGGAGATAATTGCGCATTCCAAATTTACGCCATACACACAGTTTTTAACTGTACCCGTACAACGCGCATTCAAGTCTTCGCGCTTCCCTCTTAGTGAGTGGGCCCTTTTAGTCGATACAGAACAAGGAAGCCTAAATTTGCATTGCTTCTGATAGTCAACAACAATGGAGTAACTGATGGGCATATGGGCGATGAAATCCCTCATAATACCCTTATTACAACATGCCTTTTTTCATGTCTATATTCAAGCCTTTTTTCAGAGTTGGGTAAATTTTCCCCAAATGAGTCGCACTATTACACTATGCCTTTTCAAGGGTTGTTTCAGAGGGTTTCAGGTAGTAATCCCAAAATTGTAAACATTGAGAAATTGATATTTTACCTTAAGCTTGTGTTTTGTTGGGGAACTTTCGAAAGAATACCATGGTATCTGTATTGATATGAAAAAATAACGATGCTAACAATAGAAGATGAAATTGAATTTCAAAAAATCACTCATAACTATTATTACAACTGAACCTGTAATTCTGGAAAACAACAAAAAAGGGTTTAACAGGAGATAGAAGGTGAAGCCTTGGATAAAGTAAAACTCAGGCAATAAAAGCCATGAGTCTAAATTAATCATATATAGGTAAAAAAAGGTGAGTCACTCCATTTATTTGTTCATTATAATATGCCCATTCATTAAATCTTTGAATAAAGATAAAGAGTAATAAACATATTTATTATTGAGCAATTCAAAAGAACAAATACGCCAAGAGGTCAAATTAGTCAAAAAAATTTTATGTTATTGGACCCGACTCGACAATTTCAGGGGTAAAATATAGAACCGGTTCTATTCATTTGCAATCCTGAAATAGGCACCAAAATAGTTCCAGCCGCATGCGCATTTCGTTGAAATTTTAGGCGGAATCGGTCAGGCCGACAAAAAGTTAAGAAAAAGAAAGGGCATGGTGTAATAGGGGTATAATAAAACTGGGGAAGAACAACAAGCTAGTTTTTCTTTGGGCATCCTCACTAGGAAAGCAAGCAAAATAAAAAAGCTGGCCTCTTGTAGAAAGAGAACAAACACTTTCTTCACTGAATCAGTGGTTGATGGTTGGGAAAATAGAAGAATCACCGTCGCTGCATAACCAAGCCTAGGATGCTGATTGTATCTTCAAAAAAGAGAAGGCTCGACAACCTCTAACTTTGTCAAAAATGAGTTAAGACAGCGCACTGGGCTTTTTGCGGGACATTGTGTTATGAGATATCATCTACCCAAAATCAGTAAGAATATCAGGTTATGTGGATCGACCACAGAAACACCAAGCACATATTGTGCAAATGCAACGTATTGGTGCAAACCAGATGTCTCTACTGGGTGGCATGGTCCTAACGTCAGCCGACAAAAGAGTAAAGTCTCTTAAGTAAATAATCAACTTTGCGAAGGAGGTTATATTCTTCCGAAAAAAGAGGTGACGCACAAACGACCCAAAGGAGACAGGCAGTCATTGTGTCAATTGCCACAATCCAAGCATTATAATAGTTAAAAATATATTGCACGTCACACCATAATATTCAAGTAAAAGAAGAAGTACAGAATGATTTAGGAGCAATGAACATTCATTCTGAAAACTTTCAGATTATTTATTCTGTGACAAAAAGGACGTATTTTTAGATGAGTTCTTTCAATTCGGATTCATCATATTTCTGAACATTTATATATTCTCATTTTTTTTCGTAATCATAAATCAATGATTATGTAATATATAATATATATATATATAGTTAATAATTCTTCTTTCTGTTAGATAGGACAATAAACGAATAATTTGAATAACTTCTGTTTCTAACAAGGTAACAATGCAACATTTCACTGTTTGATATGAAATGAAAGCGTACAGTTATTGTGATATTATCATTATCGACTTATACTACTGAAAAACCCTTCAAATAGAATTAGATTTTTAATTTTTCATAACAGAATGTTCTTGAACCTATTTGTTAGCAAAATGAAGCAAGCTCTTCGACGAAAACGCACATATTATGACTCTAGTGTTGACCTGATGAGTAAAACGTCTGGGCACTAAGATATAATCCTAGATAAGGCTAACAAGACCATTTTCTTTTTCCCACGCAATCAAAAATGCTAGAACGCGTCACGAAGGTCATATGAAAGATCCTTATGATCACAAGTATAGGTACATACCCAAGCTCTTCCAAGAAATCGCTTGATAAATATTTGATTGTTGTTATAGAGATACTGGCCAGTATCACTGCTTGTTATTAATTCCACTTGCATATCTTATATGCATATAATAATCATTGTTTATAACTAAAGATTATTTGTAAATAATCGGACATTCAATTCACGTTTAAGTCCGATAAATCGAAGGATCAAATACAAGGTCTTCGTTGAGGTTTACTACTCATTTCAATCAGATTGGAGCTCATTACAACCTCGATGTATCATTGAAAAGAAATAACATCAAATATAACCAATCTTCTTTTATTTTAACATAGTCGATCTTATCAATTTTCACCTATCGTTATGATGCTTGAAAACACATAATAATATTGAGAAGGCAGCATATATTACCTCGGTCGTCTACATTTTGAGGAAGAAAACAGCCGAGAGAAAAATGCAATAAGCCAATGTCTTCTCCACCTTGCAGTGTAAATATTTATAGACCTCCGTCAACAAAACAAAAAGCAAGGTGACATCGGTAATTCAAATATGTTCAATAAATATTTATGTTTGAGGCGTCCCAGAGGCAAACACAGGTTTTTCGTGAAACCCAAGATAACAACCATCTGATCTAAACTTTCGGGCAGGCTTGACTTGGATATCTCTTTTTACCACTTTCACGACAATTTTATACATAAAAGATCGGTCAGTGTCAAATGTTAAGAATATCACATATCTTTTCATTAGCGAAAATATTTGAAATCGAAAATTTTCAAAGTACCTGAAAACAAATGATCTCATGCGATCAGATTATTTCGAAAGGAACATAAAACATCGCAACAAATCAAAAATCAGTTGAAAGTAATATGAATAGAGGCTCTTGAACATTTGAAGAAGAATTGAAACCAATAGTTCACATGCAGCGTTCGAAAAACGTCCTCTAATGGTTGAATTCAAATTTGAGCTAGTATAATTTTCAAAATCTTAATAAATTATAAGAAGCGATAAGACGAAACATAACAAGAATTGAAAACCGACTGTTTTACAAGTATAAGATGAGTTTCAAGTTGAAAAACGAACCGCGTCTGGTAATGCATTTTTATTCTGATAGCTTTGAAATTTTTTTTTATCTCTAGATTCTGTTGGCAATTTTAAAGCATATAAACTAATTTCTCTTATTCTTCATGACATGGGGTGTCTGGAATAATAATAATATCGTAAGATATCCATTGATCGAAAGGTTGATATTCAAAGGTACCACAGAAAAATCTGTGAAAATATAATCAGTAAGTATTTTGATTTATATTAATATGGTATCTTTTCACGCTTACTATTTCATCTGCTAAATATTACAAAAGTAAAACACCGAACTTCATATGAGTTTTCTTATGAAAAAACCTTTAGGAAGTCAATTCCATACAACATGCATCAACTGCAATAATTGTTCGGGCAACTATAAATTCAAAATATGGACGCTTAAAACCGTGGTTCCTTTGGAACATTGAACCTGCAAGTTCCAGACTGAAAAATTCATCCGTGAATTGTAAGGACGATATGAGTTCCTTAGATAAGGACAACAAGAATAAAGAATCGCGGATGAGTCATCTTATTTATGAACGCAGGCTAGAAATGCATGTAGCGACAGTGAATTTATTCCTTGCAAAATGACACCAGGTTGCATGGGAAGGGTTTCGAAAACGAATAAAATGATGTTTCAATCGCAAGAATTCCCCTTATAAATCCAACATTTATACTGTCTAGAAGATATTCTCTATATAGAATTGTAAATGCACGGTTTGCATTCTAATGAGCAAGCATCTGCAAAGATGCTGAATTTGAGATATGCAATGGGTTTTGACATTTTTCTGTTTTTCGAGAAAGGAGAACACTTTTACACTATTTTCGAATATCTTATAGTATGGAAGATGCTCTATTGAAATATCGGAATTTGTGAACAATAATTTCCATTGGGAAATGTGAAAATTAGAATAACTAAATCCAATGATGGAAAGAAAAGCTGATAAAGAATTATACTTTTAAAGTTTTTGGTTAATAATATAATAATATATCACCTGATGCAAATTTCTTTACATTTTTTGCGTTTTTCCTCTTCCTTGGAATTCTGATATTATTTTTATTTGTATGATTTATTATTCTTAACATACTCTTGAGATGTATTATACATTCAACCCTCAAAATAATCCATGATAACTCCATTTTGATCATCCTACACAGGTCATTGAGAATAAATATCAATTAATAATCAAGTTTGTTCATTTTCCTCTGATATTCGATGTTATCTCGCATCACACAAGAATACAAATAATTCGATGAGGAAATATAAAGCCTATGCATAAAATTAGCAAGTTTTTCCTGTATACACTTCGCTTTACCATAAACGGAATTGATAACTTGACATGTTGGAACAAACCCACATCCCATCATGATTCTGCATTTTAATCGGCGACTATCCGATTTTTTTTGTATTATTAATTTCTTGACCGTTACGTACCACCTACCACAAAAGTGTCTCCAATAAATTGTGATAACATGTGTGTTGTACCTTGAGAGTTCACGAACACGACATCAAACTGAAGAAACACGATTGTAAACACCAATTATGAGGTTAAACTGCACATATTTCCAAAGCATAGATGATTCAACTAATTTATGGTTTGTTTATTTTTTCTGGAGTGTTAATTTTCAATTACTGCGTCTGTTTATGTTCACGTTAATGGAATATTGTTCGAATTGGTTATTATAGGAGGTACTTAATTGGCGGCCACTATATATTTTGTTGAACATGTTCGAATGGCATCATTTGATTTTAATATCATTTGATCATTATTCAAAATATTTAAAAACGAGACTGTGTCACAGGTAGAATGTCAATTAACATCAGAATCAAGACTCTTTCTTCCGCATGATAAAATTCCGTTTTGATATAATTTATGATCGGAAGAATTTATCTGTCGATCTGTTCTTTGCTTCAATGAATAAATTAATGCTAAAATCCATTTCTGCAGCGCCATTTTGAGGTTTGGGTGTGGTTCTGTTTCGGGCTTAATATTCATAAGTATTCAAATTGCATCATGATGGGTCGCAATAATAGACGATCATTAAATGTTTCATCGGTTTGTCCGTCTATACTTTCATTCATTATTAATTCAAGGTATCGAAGGCATTCCCAATAATACAGGGACAAGCTAGGAGCTTTCTAGCGACTTCATACCGTCTGAAGGAAATATACTTATGCAATAAAAGTTGCAGGTTAGATCTTACACTATTGGTACCCTTGTTTTATCGTTCATTTGTCATAAGTTTCATCAAGTTGTTAAAAGTATGATCAGCCTCATATTCTAGTCTGTAGAAACAGAGAATTCTGGCAGTCGACGCCTATACACAGAATTTCCGATCGAAGATGTTATAAAAGCGCCTATGTAAGTTGAAGAAACAAGCCGTGAACAGTTTGGTCTTTTCTGTATGAATTCTTAGCCATCCAACACTCTTTGGAAACTAAAGACTAACAATCTCACCAGAAAGGAGGTATCTAATTCTCCAAAGGAAAAGAGAAGAAGCTTGCAATCTGATAAAACTTTCATGGACAGGAGCATCTCGAAAAGTTTTTTTCATAAAGTTCAGAAGAGAAGGATCAGTTAGAATTAGCAACATTTCACATCTTCACGGGGAGCTGCTTTTCTAATACTAGAGATCTGGCAGATTCTGTAGAGAAACGAGTGTAGTTTATACTAAGCACCTAACTACAGAATGCCTCACAATCGGTTAGCAGCCCAAGGAGTGCTGAAGTGAACCAAGTTGCAGTAACTGAAGTTTATCTAGCCTCTTCTTTATTCAGACGGCCAGCTGTTTGGCAGATGCAATTCAATCAGAGATTAACATACAAAACCAACAGTTGTAACATTGATACTTATAGTGTTTATTTCTAGAATTGGGTAACACCTGCAGCAACCAACTGGTATCAAGAAATCCTCCTCCTCAGACCTCAGACCAAAAATTCTCGGCAGACTAAAGATGGTCGAATCTTCTGTGCCATCAGTTCAGGAAAGAAGAGTCAAAGATTCTCTAGTAAATCTGTCAAACCCGGGACTGTTCAAGTCCAGCGGAATTATCGACCAGTCCCCAAAAATAACCAAGGGTACCATCGAACAGAAAAGTTCGCATAGATTGGCGATTCCTGATAAAGTAGTTGGACAGAGTAGGTCATTTAATCAAGATATTATTGAAGTATCTTGGTGAGTTTTAGAAACAAGCCCAGAGCAAATGGGTGTATGTAGTATGGATTTTATGGCATCCAAAACAAATGAAGACAAGAAGACTGATAATATCACCATAAATTTCCCAGATCATTTCACAGTAAGGAAGCTCGCTTGGGAAAATAGATAGCTAGGAAGAATGAATACGAAGTTTTGCGATTTGACTGTTGTTAATGGCCCAGGGGCATCTTCTGAAGTCACAGAATGCCTTGCCATTGGTTATAAATCCAAACAGCGCTGAGTGGACCTTGCTTCAGTTACTAAAGTTTATCCAACCCCTTTATTCAGACGACCAGCTGTATAGCAGTTGTATCCCCATCAGAAATTAAGAGAGAAGATCTACATTTGTTACAAGACCGTTAAATCCGAAGAGTGCTCATTTCTATAATTGAGTAACACCTGCAGCAACCAACTGGTATCAACGAAATCCTCAGACTTCAGAAAAAAACAAAAAATTATCGGCAGACGAAAGATCGTCGAATCTTCTGACCATCAGTCCTTCGTAAAAAAGACTCGAAGATTGTCTCATATATCTGTCAACCCCGGGACAGTTGAAGTCCAGCGGAATTATCGACCAGTCCTCCATAAATAACCAAGGGTACCAACCGAACAGGCAAGTCCGCGTCGATTGGCGATCGCTGATACCGGCGTACATTCATTTGTGAACCGGCTAGCTAGACCCCGAACGGCGTTATTGTACGAAAGATACAAATAGATATAATAAACCACAATGTCGGCCTCGCTGCAAAATAAAAAGTCACGCTTTTTACGCCGATCTAGTAGTCCATGAACCGCATGACCTGCCGAGATCCACCTCGTATATCGCGGCACGACTCGGCCAGAGACGGACGTACAGATGAGGACCCCAGCATCAAGAATAATTGAGACCTTTATGACTGCTATATTTCTAAATTGCCTCTAA
The DNA here is from genome assembly GCA_013421045.1 of Propylea japonica. Lineage (NCBI taxonomy): Eukaryota > Metazoa > Arthropoda > Insecta > Coleoptera > Coccinellidae > Propylea > Propylea japonica. The sequence continues at coordinate 65,932,978 of CM024244.1, read as the reverse complement.
TCTTGTGTATTTGCGGACGAATAGTGCTGGAAAGTCGGAAAACTAGCAGTACTTATTGCTTTATCTATCTGACAAATCAGAAGAATTGCTCTCTGCATCTGCATCTGAGAATTAGAATTTAGTATTGCAATAAACGAAAAAGGAATCTTCGATTTCGATTGAAAAAAAAAAATCTTCGAGTCAGTTGTGTGCAATCTATTCTACTGAAAAATTCAAGAAAATGCCTCACATGAAGTTAGAAGTGTGTGTGCGATTAAGTGTACTGTAAGCACGACAACTTAAGGAAGAAGCAAGTAAATGCGTTAGAAAATATGTAAATCTCAAATACAAATGTTCAGTACAGAATCAACCTAAAAAATTCACATAAACACTGTCGATGACATTGAAATGTCTTGCCAACGGACTGACATATTTGTACCTTAGCATTAGGAATAATTGAGATCTTTATGACTGCTACATTTCCAAATTGCCTTTAATCTGGTGTATTTGCTGACAAATAGTTTTGGAAATTAGCAAATTAGGAGAATGCTTTCTGTATCTGACCATTGAAATTGCATTTTGTTGGAACGGAAAATTCGAGAACTTATAAATGGGGAACTCAATACTTTTCATGAAAGTCCAAGCCAAGAAGTATAAACGCTGTCAACGATAAAACGATCCTTTCAATTGATGTCGTCAGTCTTGATAAATAATAAGCATTGAAATGAGATGTTTCAAAGTAATGGCAGAATCGCTTATACGTGAAAAACTGTAAGATCTGACTTTTGACAAATTCAGCAACCATAAGCGAAAATTTAACTTTATAGCCGCTTCATTTCGTATCGTTGTTATGTCAAATTATAGTTCAATATTCTATTAACACTTCGTATAACTTTAACATCGGTCAACAGTAAAGTCAACTGGATCAAGATGAAAAAAAGAAGTCATGCCAGTGAAATGACAAATTCGACTGATTAAGAATTCAAATTTCGTAAAAGATGACTAATGCGTTTTTGTGAATTGTCCATTATTTTTCGATATGCATCATAACGTATTATATGCAATTGATTCATAAATGAGGAACAATGCGAATAATAAACATAATAGAAGAATATAAATTACATCAATTGATATGATAACCCAGATACTGCAGTTCCGAAAAATGAATTTGCAGAATGGTTATTCAAATTTTAGAGATGATTTGTATGTCAACTAGTGTAATGAGTACGAATAAATTTATAACTTAGAGGGTTATGAATATTTTTCTACAACTTGATTCGACTCTGCATAAAAGAAGTTATGCTTATTGTTTTTTCCATTCACTGCTGAGGTACACACGAGGTCTGTGAAGTATTTCCATGAGTTACTGTGTATCTCACAATGAAAGTGAATGCATTGAGTTTATGAATAGTTACTTCAGAATTCACAGCTGGTTGTCCAGTCAAATGGAAAAGGTCCAGTCCTTCACTATACAGTACTATAGCTTTATTGGTGATAGAACAGAGTGTTAAAGTCTTATCAGAGCAAAAGTATTGAGGGGCCTAACACAGTTTATCACTTATAATTCAATCGTATCATTCATTTTGACACATTGCAATTCACAGCAAATTCGATGAAAACTACCCAACTGCGCGAAATTCTACCTTGAAACTAATATTTTTTAGGCCGATGATGGATGCTCACGAGAATTTTAATGCGATCATATAATCATTCAGAAATGAGTGATAACAATAAAATCTGAACAATGATATTGAACCATTGTTCTACCATTTATTGACACTATTTTTCATGTTTTCGACAACCCCCACTAGCTGCATTGTACGATAATCAATTCAACGGTTGTAAGTTATTATACACAAATGCGATTCAGTTTGCGTTTGTGCAATCCGATAATTGCTAAATTAGAGCAGGAAAAAATACATACGCAATATCGTTCAAATACCACGGATATGCATGCCACATCCATATTTAGTTCCCATTTCACTACAATCACTGCTATCAATATTTCATTAACTCATTGCATTCATTGCCTTGCACATATCAAATTATGCATGGAATCGTTGAATTACATCAAAAATAATTCTACGATGAATAGCATTATCCTAAAAATTCCCTGCGACGATAAATTTTGAAAATAACCACAATAGTACATCAAAGAATTGAAAGACAGGCAATTGATTCAACTGCATATCTTCATTTATGCAGACACTTATCATCAAGAATACTTTCAAATATTGATAGAATTTGGCTAGTCATAAGATAACAACACATGGTTCAAATAATTATCTTATCCACAATGACCTAATATTTTATTGCATAAAATATGAAAGGCAAGTAGACGAAATAGTAATATACGTTACAAATCCGGAAAAAAAGGGTTTTTGGCTGAGAAGACAAAAGTCTGCTAGTCGAAAAAACCATTTTCGGACCTGTTGCTCACAATATTCTTTCGACAACCGTGTAGCAACACTATCACTGCTGCCTTCCATATTTTATTGCGAGTTGCGATCAAAAAACATGAAAAATTTTGACAACTAATTTCATATGAATTGTGAGGCAATATTTTGTTGCTATAGTCCGTTCACGAAAGGTTGAGCCGTCGGTTGGCCATGGAAATTTGGCATATTCCACTGTGTATATTAAAATTTAGGTTATGTTCTTGTCATATTGATACGCAATGTTGTCAATATTGCATAGAGTTGTCTGATAACTCGCAATCTCGTCGAACGTGGCCGGTTACATTCGGCAACGTTGACTTTATTTTACGTTATGACAGCAAACACTGCCAACTTCAGATAAATAAAAAAAACGCCTACTATGTGCTCAACCTTTCGTGAACGGACTATATGGTCATTATCAACTGCATTCATCAAAATCATACTCACTTTCCGGAAAATATTAATTTAAATTACGAGTCTGGAAAATAGGGTTTTTTAGGCGAATCGACAAAATTCTAGGACGAGTTTCTTTGGGAGAATAGACAAAATTCTAGTACGATTCAAAGGCAAGTCCTGGAAGTCTGCTAACTCTCGCCAACTAATTTCATATGAATTGTCAGATGTATTTCGTTGCTATATGATCAACAACTACGTGAATCTTTCTGGCCAAGTTCGAGAAGTACATATTTTAGGATAAGGCCGAAAAATGTTACTTTTTCCAAGAAAAGCATCCGGAAGTTGGTACAAACCCAAACGGATTTGCCGAAAAAAATCGTACTTTCTAGTGAATACAAAATTACTTCAACTACAACAAAAACAAAATATTATGATTCATGCGGCAGCAAAAACCGAAACTTCATTCAACAAAAATGCCTCTATTCAATGCGGATATTACTTCTCCCATGCAAGACGCTTTTTACCTAGCCATAAATCCATTTCCGTTTGTTTGTTTTCAGGAACGAAAAATAATAAAGGTTCAATTAACATTATTAACTTGAGAGTCTTGTCGCCCTTTGTCGGCGGTTTATAGTCCACTTCCTTCTCGTTTCGACATTATCTCTAATCCTGAGGATTTTCTTGAAAAGAACAAGTCAGACATGGTATTATAACGTATTTAACTGACGGGGGATCGAGAAGCGTTACAAATTTCGAAAACTGGAATTGTGGTATTTTCAGGTAGAAAACTACCCGAGCGAAATTGGGTTCGACATGGAATGGAATCTCTTAAATCATCATCGTTGTGCATAATTATGTTTTTGTAGGACTGATACACTTTTGGCGGTAATGAATAGTTGTGTACTTATTGTACTTTGTATGAGGGAGTACAATTTGGGTGGTCAGCTTTAACAGCTGGTATTTCACAGAATATATAATGTCTGATGCAGATAACTTCGACATAACTCGTTACAAGTTCTTAATCTTGACCACCAATCAAATCTACATGAAATGATAATGAAATATCATGGGACTAAAGAGTTCGTTTGACATGGTAGATTCTGAGAAAATGTGTCACGGAAGACCGAACTCCTATGTTTTTTCATAGCCCTTCATGGTTAGAGAAAAATAACTCATTGCGAATTTCGAATAGAGTAATTTTTCATGAAAATCAACTATAGTTTGTGATGAGGTAATTTCCTTTCGATTTTCTGGCTTTGTTTCGTATAAAATATTTCATGAAATCATATGGAAAAAAAATTGTTGATCTCTGTGTTCTTGAATTATAAGTGAACATTCAAGTTTACCAGTTCACATTTTTCTTTGCTAATGCAGTGAAATCTATGGAATTGTCATTGTTGGATATTTGAAATTCCCTCTTATTTAAATGCATTAAAATATAATAAAGATCAGCTGCATATATCGAATCATTGATATACAGGGTGTCCCATTACTCGACGTCAACCCGGAACCGGGTGAAAAGGCAAGTAATGCTGGTTGTCAGAAAAATATAAAAAAAATCTAAGTTGCATGATTTTAAAATAATGCGCATTTGAAAAAACACGCAAAATTCCACACCCTGTGACAGTCTTTTCGCTCCTGTTGCCACGATATCAACTTTTTCCAATTCTTTTTTGTTGCTGTGTAACCTTGAATAATGCTTGTCTAAGCTGCAATCAAAATTTTGACACCAGCTGCTCTAGGTTTACTGCTTCCCAGTAATAGAGTTCAATGGATTCAAGTCCGGTGAACGAGCCGGCCACGAGATTGGACCTGAAACGTCCGACCCATCAGCCGGGAAAAAATGTTACCAGAAAAAAAATTTCCAGAGAAAATAATTTTTCCAGAAAAAAATTTTCCGGAGAAATTTCTCTGAAAATTTTTTTTTCTGGTAAAATTTTTTTCCGGAAGATGGATCGGACGTTCTGGTCCAATCTCGTGGCCGGCCTGTTCATCGGACTTGAATCCATTGGACTTTTTTACTGGGAAGCAGTTAACGAAAAAGTGTATTCAAAGGCAATCGAAAATAAATTTGAACTGCGGCAGCTACATTAAACAAGTATTATACCATTTTGGAATCCTTACTAAATGCGCCAACTTTTGAAAAAACATGCCAAACCTACGTAGTACATTTTTTTTCAATACAGTCAGTTGAAACTAGGCAATTGTTTATTTCGATTTTTTTTTCTGAGAAGTAAGCCCTATTTTTATGAAACCTAGAGCAGCTGGTGTCAAAATTTTGATTGCAGTTTAGACAAGCATTATTCAAGGTTACACAGCAACAAAAAAAGTTGGAAAAAGTTGATATTCGTGGCAACAGGAGCGAAAAGACTGTCACAGGGTGTGGAATTTTGCGTGTTTTTTTTAAAGGCCCCTTATTTTAAAATCATGCAACTTATATTTTTTTTCATATTTTTCTGACAACCAGCATTACTTGCCTTTTCACCCGTTCCGGGTTGACGTCGAGTTTTGGGACAGCCTGTATTTGATGTCTTAAGTTTATTTAATTCTAATATTCTATAGAGGCGATGAAAGAATTGATAATGTATGCGTTTTTTATTTGAGTGTGTATATTATATTTAAATTCAATTTACGCCTCACAGTTTTATTAGACCTACCATTCGAAAGAGTTCCTAATGAAATTTATATCTTTCAAATCAGTGACTTGTGAAAAAGCTGGAACACGGAAAATGGTTTTTGAATTGAACGCATATTTTGACAATAAAATGAAATATTTTTCTTCAACCCCACTGCAAACCCATCTAACATTTTCTTCAAATGGGAACATATGTCGTGTGTAGGATCGTTAAAAAGCTCGCAAAATTATTTCATATTATCGCCAGAAAATACGTTCAATTCAAAATCAATTCATGGTTTCAGTTTTTTCAAGGCATAGTATTAATGCCATCGAGCTCTTTCGTCAAACTCTGTATGTGGAAAATTCAATCCCGGTTTAAAATTATTCCGTAGCAAGTAACCCCAGAGGACTGGGTTACTCATTGATCCAGATCTTTTAATTCCCCTTTTGATATAAACCTGGAAATACGTGTTGGAGTCTAATTTCCTTTACATGAAAACGGCGTATTGATCTCTTCCAGGAAACAAACCGCACAGAGGATTTCTCGTTATAAAGTCGGCACCTTTTGAAGTGGAGAGATAAATTAGCTGTTCCAAAAATGTGTCGCGAATGTTTCGGTTTTGATATCATCTTTCCGAGCGTTCTTTACTACGAACCGGTGGTCCACTGATAAAGAGTCATCCGTTATGGAGAAATTAATCGAGGTTTTCCACGAATTTCGTGTATAGACAGTATGTTTCGACCCGAAGGTCGTAGATAGGGTGTTTTGGCAGATAACTGGTTTTACCGTTTGCAGTAATTGAGTCATGTAAATATGAAATTACAGGAAACTGAGAATTCAAGAGATAATGTTTCTAGTTCACGAAAAATTTTCAGTACTGCTTGCACGTATCATCTTTTGTTATGTTTGTTTACTCCATTCTATTCAGGATTTTCCTATTTTGCATGCACAAAGGAGAATGAAACAAATTGCATCACAAACAAGATCAAATTCGTGCGATTCTTTTCCTGAATTATCAGCATTATTCTAGATATATTCGGCAGAAATAAGCAGAAATATTTTCGAACTACTGTGTTGAGAGTTTCTGTGAATTCCAAGTCTAGATGCAACTTCACGTCTTCTGAATCGTCTCGCCATTTCTCAGTAGAATCCTTCGTAATTAACACTGAAATAAGAACTTGTTTCTTTTATTTTGAATGAATCCAAAGTTTTTGCAACTGACCTGAAATGCTATTCAAATAAAACTAACTGATGGTTATCAATTACCTTTTATTACTTGCAGGTGTATTCTAGAAACTGAAAACTACACCAATAGGCTCTATACAAAGAGTTCTGGAGATACACATTGAACAGAAGGGATCTCTTCGTGTAGATTTTAATAAGAAATATATAGTGAATATCTGAATAAATGAAGCTGTCACGAGAAAAAAACTCGCAAATAAATTGTTTGTCAATATAAATCAATAAATATTATAATTAAGTGTTCATTGGATATATCATTATAGCCATCTTATTATTAACTACATTCATTTTAATGGGCATTTCCAATATGTTTGAATATATAGGATTTTCCATGTGACATCATTAAAAGAAGTGTTTGATGTACCTATTATGTGATTAATTTTTAATCGAATATTGAAAATGCCATTTGTGTACTCTTTAGTTCGAACATCGCGCCATGATGACGTACGAGCAAGCAAAATGAGTGAGGATGACGATTCACAACAAAGCGGCCAGTTGGCATCGTTGATACCTCTAATTCAACATTCAACCAACGAAATGAATGCTTTCACGTACGTCAGACTGAACCGCCAATTCTGACCGTTTGAAATCGCTAGCTTATTTCGCTAATTTTACATTTTCTTCTCGGAAACCTTACTGCAAAGGAAAAAACGTATAATCTATATGATTTTCAGAGATTTCATCGTTTCTGTGACGATTATTCCAGAAAAACAAGGAAAATGTTCATTTTCTTCAGCAATCCCTCTTTGCCTCATTTCTCCTCTCAATATTATGATAATATTTCCACCGTTGTTATTTAACCAGTGATGCTAAAAATAAAATAAATAAAAAATATCTACTTTTCCTGTTCTGTTCTGGCAATTAAACGCACATTTTACTCACTCATCATTATGCGTTCAATTCATTTTCAATTTTCTTTGTTACCTATCTTCATTTATATTTTTTATTGATTATTTTCTATAGGAAGTACTCCTCAGATACCTATCTATTTGGGTGATATTCCTTGTTCAGTATCGAACATATAATAAGCGTTGGCGGTCCCACTATTCTTTTATAAACCACTCTTTCTAATATTTACTTCCAGACAACAATGTGCTTAACTTTCCCCAATGCATCCACCCACAATTCACTGCATGATTTATTTCATTCCCCATTTCCTCTTTGCTTTTCAAACCCAAACAAGGTTATTTCGATTTATTCACAGCAGGTAGTCGCAGGTCTTCAATCTTAATGTGTGATACTTCGAAAACTTTATGTGTAATTTCTTATATCTGTGAATGAATTTCCGTCGTAAAAGTTTATAGTGCTTACTGATTTTTGATGATGCGTTGCATGAGTATTCAAAGGAACTGAAATGGTGCTAGGAATTCCCCTTCTATCGTAATAAAGTAATTTTAATGAATTTGTATAACAAATCAAGTGAAAAATTTTATGTTATTTGTGAAGTTTCAGCATGAAATGACTTCTATAATTTATTGCTGAATACTGATTCTTTACTCAACATTTGCTGTCAGATTCTTCAACATTTGGAATAGGCAATCTTTTAATTCATATAGCTTCTCTTTCCAACACAGATATCGAAAATAGGTTAGACCCCTTAAAAGAATCATTAATCATTAGGATTGATTTGAAAGCACAGGTAGTATTGGGTGGTCAGCAAGTTACCTCAATTGATTTATTCGATCCTTGAGGAGTTATTCGAGGGTTAGATGATCACCAAGATGTGGAACAAATGCTCTATAAAACGGTTTTACCAATTCTTCATCATCTTGGATACTGTCGATTATTAATCTGAGAAGCCGCACATGAACTATTCGTTTGATAAGAAAATGAATAGGGAAAAATCACTGCTACTCTTGATTTGGGGTGTATGGTACAATAAGGTAGCATGAGCTAACCTTTTCACTAAATTCATCTTGTTTGTTGTTTTATTATCAATGGTTAGCACTACTACGCAAAAACCCATCATTTATTATAAAAATTTGAAACTCTCAGCTAGCAAGGAGCAGGCATATGCAATTATGGTCCCAGAAACAGGAAATTAGTACCTGTCTGAAAAAAAATAACAACCCTCCAACACTCAAACTCTAGTTATAAGGAGATGTGCTCAATTCTGTCTGTCAGTAGTCATTGCTACGGATAGTCTGGCACTGAAGCTACCGATTGCTATTCAGAACTGTAAAAGACACCAAAGCACTGTCGAAGAACTACAAGCTAGTTGAAGTATTGAAAACCGCTCTTAAGAACTTGGAAGGAAATAGGAAATCTGAAGACTTGGACAAATGAGAATCCAACACTTCCTTCGGCGGACTCGTATCCCTATGTTGGGTATCTCTTACACTGGGTACGTTCAGCAGCACTCAACTGTTGACATAAAGCAAAAATCAGTTGAGTAGAGTTGAGTTTCAGCGGATGAAAATTTCTGACATATCATGATATAAAACCTTATTTTTTGATACCCAGTTGAAAAACTTTTTGTGATTTTACATGCAGATTATAAATTTAAATGTATTGGAAGAACCAAAATACTCCTTAATGAACTTCAACTCACAGAACACAACAATACTAAATTTCAACTAAAAACCCTAAACATAAACAAACCACAAAATAGGTATATGCGCATGTCTCAGCGGTCAGATGAGTTACAAAGCGCAAATTTTTACCGCTGCCAGAAATCGACATCTGCTGAGAAACATCGATTTGTCAGCGATTTAGCTGAACGCTATCGCTTTCTCAACTTACTCAACTGTTGCCAACAGTTGAGTGCTTCTGAACGTACCCACTGATTGGAACAGTTGTCGATTAATGATGAGGCATAAGGAAATATATGATTCCATTGTATTAACACCCAAGGTTAAAGACAGAAAAGAGGCTAATTGTACCTTCTGAAAAGACAACTCAACCAGCTCTATCTCTGTCAAAAAACATGGCTGTTCATGACTGCTACTCAAAAACGGTAAGAAAAAGGATATCTCTAGGTTATGTGGATCAGCTATAGAAACCACAAAGAAATGAATATAATGCAAATGGAAGTGCTTGCGCAAACTAGACTTACTCTGGAAAAACACTATGGCTAGACGAATTGTCCTAGGAACCTATTTCAGAATCAATACAGTGGAACCTCGATATAACAAATCGGAAGGGAACCAGTAAATATTCGTTATATCAAGTAGTTCGTAAAACTGAGGTTTGTTATATTGAGGTGAGGTTGGTCCAAAATTTGTTATACCGAGGTTTTATTCACCTCGACATTACGTACTCATCTTGTTATAGCGAACTAATTTTGCTCATATAAATGAAAACTCATTTTTATCAAATTACTCATTTATTTTATATTTTCTTTTTCAAAACATAAAGTGAGTAGGTAGGTTTTTTTTTTCAAAAATTCGCAGAACAAAATAAAAGAGGTGAAAAATCAACCAATTGGTATAAAAGCCTAAATCTAATTTTATTCATCTTGATTGGAAAAAAGTAATAAATTGTAGTTTGTTTTCCACGGTTTCAATCTTTTGATGTTTGAAGGCAAACCAATTTCGTCGGAAAACTTATCTTTAGATTTGAAAATTGTAGCCAATGAACTTGCGGGAATCCCGAACTTATTAGCTATGTCTAATTGTTTTGTAGAAGGATTTTTGTCAACATAATTAATGATGCTTCGCTTTTCTGCGACAGATAAGGAACGCCTTTTACGTTTCTGAGCCATTGCAAAAAAGTGAGGAGCAACATTGATTACTTTCCATCAACTAACTTCGTATTTTACGTAATACGCGTCGAAACCTGTCGCGGCTGAATCACATACATACCTGGTTATTGGTGAAAACGTTATAGCGAGGTTTTGAGTTGACGAAATTCGTTAAGTAGAGGTATTCACACTCTTTTAGGTAGTTGGAAATTAGTTATAAAGAGGTTGTTCGTAAAAAATTTTCGTATGTAGAGGTATGTTTTACATTGACTCTTATGGACGATTCAAGGGGATTATGAAAAATTCGTTAAATCGAGGAAGTCGTTATATTGAGGTTCGTTATATTAAGCTTGCACTGTATAATCTCATTGAAGACAAGTGCAAATAAAAGAGGTGTTTTTAAATTTTCCTCGATTTACTAAGCCTAGAATCTCTACCGAAATGACACATGAGCTTCCTAACTAGAACCGCACTGAACTCAGCATAACCATTATAAATGCCCGTACTGTTTCGGTATGGTAATGTTGCCCATTCACCACAATACAGATGGAGTACAGTCCTGACCCTTGCAGTCGAACAGTCGTGCCGTTGTTTCTCTCCGAGAGCATGTACACCATAACACACTTGATTTATTTCGAAAACCAGTTTCCAACTACGATGCTCTAAGTGCTGTTATTAGATACTTTATTTTCTTCGTTTCATTGCATAGATTATGATCCATATGATGATAATTATGAGATATCGAATGCCCCTTACAGTTTCGCAAGCAGACTTTGTTTTTATGCAGGAAAAACTGGAATTTTCTTTTTGAACGCCTATTTACTATCTTACATCCGACCATCACTCGTGAACTCTCTGCGGGTTTAATTTCTGGAGTCAGGAAGTTTCGTTTATAGTTCTCACGCACTACATCGTCGATAATTGTTGGAATAATCGAGCAGCTGAGATATCAAGTTTCGATTCTTCGTTTTGGTTCTCCTATGAATATCATTATATAGGTCGAATAAGTTTTACTTGAGAATACGTCAAGAAATCTTCATCGATACGGATATTCGCAGAATTCATGTTTCTTGAGTTTTCTCTGAAATTTTAAAATATTGTAATTGGCCACGGATAATGTGAATAATAGTGAAAACTGTTATTGAATAATAATTCTGGATATAATTAGAAGTGAAGAAAACTGCAGAATATTCTTCCAGGTTTAATTATGATCAATATGATAAAAATTATGAGATATCGAATGCCCCTTACAGTTTCGCAAGCAGACTTTGTTTTTATGCAGGAAAACTGGAATTTTCTTTTTGAACGCCTATTTACTATCTTACATCCGACCATCACTTCGTGAACTCTCTGCGGGTTTAATTTCTGGAGTCAGGAAGTTTCGTTTATAGTTCTCACGCACTACATAGTCGATAATTGTTGGAATAATCGAGCAGCTGAGATATCAAGTTTCGATTCTTCGTTTTGGTTCGCCTTTGAATATTATTAAATGGATTGAAATAAATTTGAATATGTTTTAGTTGATGAAGGCGTCAAGAAATCGTTATAAATACGGATATCCGCTGAATATTTCATTAAATTTTCTTTGCAATTTCAAATATTTTAATTGGTTATAATTCCTCATGGACGATGTGATTATTTGAGTAAATACTGATATCGAAAAATAATTTTGGGTATTATCAGAAAAGGAGGAAACTGCAGAATATTTTGCTGCAACTGACATAAATGCAACATGACGAAAAGTAAAATCTCGATGAAAAACGTTCATATCTTTGAAATATATCTTTCTACACCTTTTCTAATTGTACTTCATAAAACGTAATATGTAATTGTTTGAATTTCAGAATAGGAATATGTTATTCAGAAAAAGAAAATTGTAACTTACCAATAGGAAATTGTAATTCAGAATTGGTTCAATATATTTCAGAATCAATAAATATGAATAGGGATATGATTTCATTCGAAATGGAGGACGCAAAATAATAATGGTTCTCGTGGGTATTGTCGACTTTCGAAGTATATAGATACTTCATGTATTTGTGCCCTGCTTACTAACTGTGTGAAAAATTATATGAGATCGAATTGATAACTTTTGAAATACAATTTCTCTTTTCTGAAATTCAATTTGCCGTTTCTGCACTACAACTTTGTTTTTCTGAATTGAAATGTTCTAATCAAAATTACAATTTCATTCTTCTGAAATTAAACTTTCTGAATTGTATATTCCGTTTCTGAAATACATGTTTGCTCTTCTGATATTGAACTTTGATTCTCTGAATAACAACTGTAAAAGGTGTAGTACACCAATTTGATAATCAACTATAATGAAGCTAAATTCGAGATCATTCATTTCCTTATTTGCCTTGCGAATTCATTAGATCATCGCTATATCTTTTATATCTATTCACAGTAGTTTTCCATACGATTGAAGCAATTCTCAATTTCACAACACGCAAATTTGGAAGAAATGCACGATACAAAGCTCAGAAGCTTTCGAAGTACATATGAAAAGTTCATAAAAAGTTGACTTCATCTTGTTGATATTGAAAATTTAATTCCATTCAAATCATTGTTTCATGCAAATGTTTCATTAATTCTGCAAGAGCCAAATCTAAATTTTCAACAGTATAAAATGTTGCCAAAAAACGAGTCAGACATTGACACGAATATAGGGATTATGGGCGATAAAAGTATTGATTGATTGATAAAAAAATTCGTTTCGTTCCATTTTTATCACCATCATTATGTGATAATGAGTGTTAACTCAACAATGTTTATTTTCGGCAAGTGCTAACTTATTACCAAACATTCGGAAATTTAATTACCAAAATATTGACCGATGGAGTCGTGGGAAATTAAATATTTATATATTGCTCTTCGATTGGGTGGTTATAAAAAGAATAGGCATTCCTCAATTTGAGGTTCGTTTTCAGTACAACAATTTCAGATCAGTTTGTAACCTGGCAATTAAGCAATGCTCAAGTTTGATTACCTGCAATGTTCTATCTCTGACTGATCCTCGTCTCTTAGAACTATTATTTGAATTATAATCCAGTCGAATTGTGCTTTTAGCAGGAAAATTTTGGGGTAGTTTTGATTTTTTAGATTTTTTATGTTTTTGGGGTGCTGAATACGAATCTGAGGTTTGCTAAAAAAATTTCGTGAGGGAACATAGAAAAAATCTCATTCTTGGTCAGTTTGTTACTTATTACTCGAAAACTATCAACTTTTCGTGAGAAACCTTTCCATAGAAAATGAAAGTACATAAAATTTCCTACAAATTGTACTACCATAGCTTGTTCTGCGACAACCTGTTCTGGCTCAAATTATAGTTTAAAATGAGGTATTTTCTATGACTCAATAAATGAAAAAAATTAAATTCTATGGTTCCGATGATGCGATCCTCTTGAAATTTTGCATGAACATTCAGTATATCAGTCTCGATTCACAAAAAAAATTTCACTCGAATCGGATATCTTGTTATGGAAATATAAAGATTCTTCTTTTCAATATTCCAATTGAATTTTCTATGGTTCTGTTCACACTATGGTCACACAATTTTGCATAAGGCTTATTATGAGCATCTTGCATTTGGCCGCAACATTTCATTTCGATTGGTTCCGTTTTGTCTGAGATATTGAGGAACAAAAATTTTGAATTTTGTTTTGTCTGAGATATTGAGGAACGAAAATTTTGAATTTTTTTCCTCGATATCTCAGACAAAACAAAACCCATCGAAATGAAATGTTGCGGCCATATGCAAGATAATAAGCTTCATGCAAAATTGTGTGAACATAGTGTGAACAGAACCATAGAAAATTCAATTGGAATATTGAGAAGAAGAATCTTTATATGTATTTCCATAACAAGATATCCGATTCGAGTGAAATTTTTTTTGTGAATCGAGACTGATATACTGAATGTTCATGCAAATTTCAAGAGGATCGCATCATCGGAACCATAGAATTTAATTTTTTTTCATTCATAGAGTCATAGAAAATACCTCATTTTAAATTATAATTTGAGCCAGAACAGGTCGTCCCAGAACAAGCTGTGGTAGTAAAATTTGTAAGAAATTTTATGTACTTTCATTTTCTAAGGAAAGGTTTCTCACGAAAAGTTGATAGTTTTCGAGTAATAAGTAACAAACTGACCAAGAATGAGATTTTTCATCTTTTTTCGTATTTTTCTCTATGTTCCCTCACGAAATTTTGTTAGCAAACCTCAGATTCGTATTCTGCACCCCAAAAAACATAAAAAATGGAAGATATCAAAACTACCCCAAAACCTTCCCGCTAGGGCTTCTTTTAAGCACAAATATACTGTATCATTATACTATTATATTTAATTGAGAATTGGAAATTCAAAATCCGAAACGCTTTTCCACGAAATTTGAATACGTTAGTGTGGACCTTGAAGTCAACATCAAAGTAAATAATATCTGATATCAACAAAACTGTTCATTTTTTCCCTCGTATCGTTCGAGATACATGTTCGAAATTTGGGCAAAACGTATAGCACTCGTTTAAGTTGAACGAGCGCTCGCAAAGTAACTATTGATAGTTTTAAAAGTGTAGATTAACAGACTTTTCCGCCGACCTCGAAATAAAAGGTGATTTTAATGTGTACAATGACCCATTTTAATGCTCAATTTTTTTTGCCATTTTAATGTGTAATCCTCATGGCAACCGTACACAAATTATTCAGAAGCACTACGAGAAATGTCAAAACTCTACTGGAACATAGGAACATAGAAATTCCTTTTTGTCAAAAGTATGTCTTGTGCAAAATAAGAATGTATTTTAGTCAAGAATTTATACACTATTCATGTTGAGATCGTCGGAAAAATCTTGTAATCAACACGGTTATTAATCTAGAGACTAATGGTCTCGAACTATTAATGCGTGAGCGGAGCGAATATCTTGACCATTAGTCGCTGTCTTTAACAACCTAGTTGATTAAATAACTATAATTTGTCAGCTAACAGATTGAATCTGTCAATTGACATATTTTCATTTAATCGCAGTGGCACTGATACGCCGTCATAGATAAACGATCAGGAAAAGTGCTTTTTCCGCGTTGACTCTATGTTTTTCAAATTAAAATTTGTTGGCATGGTCCTACTTTACGAAAACGCTGTAGAACGTTCTTGGCAGACCACGGATCAAGTTCAAGGATCCGTAAGGATGCATGCACGAATATCTTGGCGAATAACGCGGTCGGGGAACTGGCATTAGCACGTTCGAGGTCAGAGTAACATAAACAGAGATAAATTTCGCGATAAGTAATTGCGGAAACTCGAAAATGGCTATGCAAAAAAAGACAGGGCACACGTGTTCGAAGCCGAAGATGTGATTTTAATTCGGAGACGCAGTGGAAAAACGATACCAGTTCGATGATAAGGGGCCTATATATGATTCCCCAGCCGATTATTGATAACGAAAATGGGTTGATAATAAGGAAGTAGTTATACATCTGCTGCGAAATTAGCTTAGATAAGAACAATGCCAGTTGCGTTGCCTGTTTACATAAATTAAACGCTGAATATGAACGACTGATTGTTTCATGGAATATATACAAGTAATTTGATTTACTGTAGCTGAAAAGAACACTGGTATGGTTCACGGACTCTTTGAGCTCTGTTTTATTCCTATTGAAATCATTTCTACTCTTTTTTGACATCAGTCTCTGCATATCTTATTATTATTCATCGGGATACTAACTAGACTTGAAATTATTTAATTTAATTTTTACATGTAAATTAATGGAGCATTCCACTTATGAACCTCTCAATGGCTTTATAGGGAATGAAAAATTCAGGGTAGTATTCGATATTCAGCTGGCTTGTCGATAAATTCAATTTTTTTTAATTTGAAATACTCTTGAACTTTTTTCGTGTAATAATAAATTTTTCTCCCAGCCTCGAAGTAAAAGGTGATTTTAATGTCTATGAAACTGAGCATTAATGACCCATTTTAATGCTCCATTTGAGTCATTTCAATGTGCAATCCTCATGGCAACTGTACACGAAGTATCCTGAAGCACTCTACGAGGAATGTCAAAACTCTACTGGAACATAGAAACACAGAAATTCCATTATGTCATATGTTATGTGCCAAATAAGAATGTATTTTTTCAATCCAGAACTTATTCACTATTCATGTTGAGATCGTCAGAAAAATCTTGTAATCAACACGGTTATTAATCTAGCGATTAATGATTTCGAAATATCTTAACCATTAGTCGCTGTCTTTAATAACCTAGTTGATTAAATAACTATTAACGTTGAAAACTGAGAGTTCATAAAAAATTCAGATGCTCACTGACGGATAGTTATAAGCTGCTTGTCCACCAGCATATTCACAGTAGCCAAATTCAACAAATTTTCATAATCCCGGAATGCTAGAAAAAGATTTTAACCTCCAGATATTCCAGTCGGCAATAAATATCTGGTAATTCCTACTATTATTTTCATTCATATAATTATTGAAAAGCCTTCTTTCCTCTAAAAGTTTGTTGAAAATTCATTCCCAACCATGGAACAATAATTTGTTCGAAGTAAAATTTTCGAATTTTTCAAGCCGAAACGTTTCTGAATAATATGTAATTACTTTCTGTCCGAATCGTAATGAACAAAAAAGAAGTATATAAAGAAATAATCCGTTTTTTAATTTTCTCAGAGCCTAACGTTAATTAATTATGCATTTACATTAGAAAAGCGCTGTGTAATCCAGAGAGATATTACCGGATATTTTCTGGGAAATTTGTCTGATGCCGTCGTCCTCTACAAGTTGACATTTAGTCATTGAATTTTCCAGAAATTTTTACCTGACAGTTGCCAACCGTTTGATCTGATACAGACTTGGGATTTCCACTGATTTTCAATTTGAGGTAGCGATAAAAATAGACGGGATTGG
Organism: Propylea japonica; assembly: GCA_013421045.1. Lineage (NCBI taxonomy): Eukaryota > Metazoa > Arthropoda > Insecta > Coleoptera > Coccinellidae > Propylea > Propylea japonica. The sequence goes on along the minus strand of CM024244.1, from coordinate 65,915,706 downwards.
GTCCGCGATGCTCAAGTGTTTCGCTTGGAGACTGGTCGACGCTCTGACGAATATAAATTATTGCAATTTAGAACTATGTAACATAACATTTAAATTGCAACATAACCAAAGCTCCCAATGAATGGAAAAAAATACGTGAATTTATAAGATTTACTCATTGTTATCTGCAATCTTGAGATATATTGCTTTTCCTACCTACGACCGATCGTAAACACTCTTACTTCGGATACTTTCGAGAAAGGTTCAAGATTCAAAGAGGAAAATTGAATTCATGAATTGATAGAATAAAATCAATATTTCTCAGAATAGTCAAGTTTTAATCTTTCTTCAATATATAGAAACTTGCAATAGTAATTAAAGCTATAAAGCCGAAAATAGGGGTTTGAACGAATAGACAAAATTCTAGGATTCGCCTTTCCCACTGGCTTCTCAATCAAATGTATAGATATCTGATGGTGAACTAACCTTATATTCATTCGAAAAGTAATTTTATTTTTAGTATCTCAATAGCAATTAGCATTCGAACATACATTTTCCTACTTCCTACTTTTTAATACCTTCAAAATTGAAAGTGGCCCTAAACCCATAACCAACAACTGACCCAGACGTCCTAAAGGACCCATTACCGGAAAGTAACTCTGTAATTTCATTATTGACCAGGATGAGGATGTTCGAAATGAAATATTCAAACATCGGAATGCGTTTTCCTCATGAAACAACCTCATAAAATATGGAAAAACACAACGGGTCCTCGAAACAGACGAGCAACGGTAGTCGAGCAGTAAGGAAATTGAAATCAGCTCTAATACGGGCTGCCAACATTACCAACAATAATCCACCTCAAGGCTAGTACTCCATACGGAATAGATATTCCGTAATAGTGAAGGTAGGAATTGTATTTTTTACGAGAACGAATATTACACACCTAATTTTGCAAATAACAATTTCAAGTCACTACGTGAAACTAGTATGAGTCAGAAACCTTGAAAGTTTACGGCCAGCACAGCAGCTGATTTCTCCGCGATTTTGTTATTATAAATCCGTTAAGCGGCGTACACACGTGCCTGAACAATCAGCGGAAAAGTATGAGCAATATTTTTCCAAAATACGCTTTAGAACGCTGATTCATTATAATTTTTATTATGTTTGTACTTCGACAATTTACGCAATGGAAAAATTTGGAGTACGAACAACTCGATGAAGTTTGTGTTTCAATTTTTTCTTGATCTTGAACCTTTAACCGCCGAATTTCAATAATTTGATTCCTCAATTGCAGTGTCGGAAACGCCCCTAGTTACTCTTTTTCTTGTTATATTATTTCATGGGGGTTCCCAGGGGAGAGCAATCTAGTAACCAAGTATCCCTTAAAAACTCATAAAAATAAATCATATTTCATCCTTCACTGCCTCCAGTTCATAATTAATTTCTATTTAGATTTTTTTCCCCTCCCACTTGCCGAAGGCTGGAGACGCCATTGAATACTTGTTCAAACAACACCCTGTGGAGTGAATGAGATATCGTCTCAAATTTATAAAAATTTCCTTTTTTATCAATTGTTAGCACTAAATTATCCTGTGCAATGGGAAGCAATCTAGATCTGGTTTATCGAATATATAATTTTGAGCCGTTGAGATCACACCTCAAAATTACTATTATTTCGTATGAATATATTTGTTGAACAATAATCGACCATTTGAATATCAATGCTTTGAGAGATAATTTCTATTGATACTGAAACTGTTCGGAGCGGTGTAATTTTTCTTAAATTTAAGATTTCGCAATTAATAAAAAACGTCTATTCACTGCACAGGTTGTTTGAAAAAGCCTTACTTTCTATCGTTTTTGTTCACAATAAAAGCAGTAACTAGGGACAGCATTTGAACAGTTATATTGTTGAGAAATCAATTTTGTAATCTGGGTGAAGGTTTAAGAGAAAATTAAATACAAACTTTTGTTGAGATTTTTTTCGTTCCCCTTATTTTGCAGGCGTGTGTATAGATGTTAAATCGATTATTCTGAACATCGATGAGTAGCAGTATTGCGTTATAATGAATTGAACATTAATATCCTATCATCTAACATGAAATTGGAACAGAACAACTTTACGGTCTAATCAAGGGCTTGGAATGACGAAATAATCAATTACTCGCATCATGATTAATAGAAAAACTTCTAACTTACGTTTCAACATATTATTTCAGCTATGAATTCATTCAAGATTTCTGATTTATCTAGGTGATGAATTTTATATTTCGAATGATTCGCTTCGCCAAATTTTACTTCGGTTTAGACTTCTTGTATATAATTTATCTCATTTTGAATAGTCTATCTTTTCGTGTAGTGTTCTAGTCTGAATTAACTGCCAATTATCAAGATTTCATTGTCTAAGTTTATAATGAGAGGATTAACAAAATAATAGTTATGTTTCTATGTTGCTCAATAGTTCTTGTTCGGTTGACCATGGCATTTGCACTTTGAAGTAGTAGAAATCAAGCAGTAAAATGAATCGTCGACAGAAAAAAAAACCAAATATGCCTGTGTGATGAATATGACGTTTTCATTCTTTCAAACACTCTTTGCCTGTTGAAGACATACTACCATGGTTTCAGCAAAATACAGCATGCTTAAAGTGAACTTGACAGTTTCTGCTTGATCAAAACCCTTTACGTGATTCCGAAGATAACAGTATCCTCTCAAGAATACTCTTCAGCCTCTTTCGGCTAAAAAAACAGAAAAATATCTCACTAAAGGCATCAATTCCAATTCCCACTTATTCTCGAATTTCCAGCACGTACGGTTTTCTTCATTCTCCGACTAGGGCTTATTACATCAAATAGCGAACAGAAATCGTGAACGGCAATCACGCAATTACGTGTGCGCTGGGCCTTACTCTAGCATTTACATACAACACAGCATGGTTGCGAAAAAATTCGTTCTGCTGCAATAGATACGGACCATAACGCCTGTATTTGAAGTTAATGCGAGATCAATACCTGGATTGCGTACGCGTATAAGCAAGAAAGTAGGTTGGGTAAAATAGCAAATGTCACTAGCGATGAAATTGGAATAGAGCTCGTTGCTGCATATGACAGAACGAAACGATATGGCTCGGTTATAATTGTATAAGGTCATGCGAGAAAACTTATCTTTCCCGGTTTGACACAAGCCGGGATTTTTTTTGTGAACGATCGAGATAATGCGATATCTGGCAGGCTTTGTATACCGGGTGGCATAGGATAGTGCGTCGATCTCATTGGCTTACACTTTTTTGGATAAACTGATGTTGCGTGTGATATTTTACAGGAAATTTTGACTTACTTTATATACTCATTTGTTTCTTTAAATTGTTTTGCAAAGAGCGGAGATACAGGTTGAGGTTAAGTATGGAACCAAGTGAAATAATATCTGTTGAACGAAAAAGACAATATTCATGAAATTTGCAATGGCGCACAATGCATCTGATCTACAATTTTATGTTAATAATATACTTCCGGTTGGATCAGATATACCATCAACATTTAAATTTATATGGGACCCTCTGTATATCTTCGAGAATTTTGAAAGAGCTTGGGATTTCGTATTCGTACCTAATGGATTTAGTGTGAAAAATCTCTAGAAGCGAGGAATAACTTACTGTTACTTCTTCACTAGCTGAATTTATTTACTGAAGACTACTGAAAAGAATGTTTCATATTAAATTAAATCGACCATTCAAAATGCCATCCTAGCAACACATTCTTGAGTCTTGAGTCACTTTTTCCTTGTATTAGTTCACATTCATCCATAATTCCTTGTTTTCGATTTCTTCAAGAATGTTAGTCGTCTAACGTGAACATGTAATTTAGATAATCCCAACTCAAAAAAATCTAACGAGCCCAAACCCTATCAACATCTGCAAAAATATACAGGAGGTCTCATATAAATGAAAAAAGTTGAGGGTATTTCCGATTCAACTAGAACACTGACAATATATCACCGACAAAAATTTGTACATCAGATGCACTCTGCGTCATTGCAGTCACCTTCAAAATTTCAGGAATATTGTCTTTATCGTTCAAAAGACATTCAGTTAGTTCCATACACCATCCCAACCCTATACAGGGTGTCTGTAAGCAAATGCGAGGGACTTTAGGAGATGATTCCTCGATGAAAATAAGCCGGGGTAGTTCATATAATTTTTTTCGAAATCGACCCCCCTTCCAAGATACGATGACGAGTTGACAGTTTTTAATTTTTTTAGGAGTCCTTAAAAACACTGAGACATAAAACTATACATAATATTTACTAAGTAGATGTTACTCACACAATTTTTTTTAACCCCGTTACTTTATTATTAGGGGTTCAAAATAACAACCATTTAAGATTTTCCTTCAGAAATTGTTTTCGTGGGTTACATTTTCGAAAAATAAGATATTCTTATAGTTTCCCATTCAATTCTGTAGAAAAAAAGTCCCTTGCAAAATTTCGATACAGTCGATACTTTTCACGGAAAAAAAAAAACTTACAAGCAGTTATGATCACTGTTCATTCCATTTCATCGTTTGTTCCATAGAATGAATATCTTAAGATATTGTTCTATTTGTGAAATTAAAATATTACGGATATAATTTTCTTTCGGAAATCAGTAGTTAAACCTTCAAAAAGATTTTTAGAACATCTTTATCATCTGTCATAGACATTCAATATCTTAGAATAATAATATTGTTTTTTGAATTCGGTAGTCCTTGATGAAATCATATTGATATCCACTATGATGTTAAAAAATCATCTGCTCGTAAAACCAATTCATATTCACACCACGTAATATCGGCATCCAATTGAACATGGACGATGCTACAATATACATTCTATCAACTCCACAAGGCTTCAAACTTGAAAGAAATAACTAGTACACTCTTTCAATACCGGTAATGATTCCCTGAATGACCCCACGAATTCTCAATCGAAATTGCTTCACTTCCCATTTGGATCAAGGTGAACCGAACAATACGCTTCGTTCAATTCTAACTAAAAAAAAATACGGAAAAAAACAATTCCACACGTGGTCATGTCGCAGCATCAAGGAAGCATGTCACGATTTCTCGTATTATAAAAATGAGCTTTGATTACACTAATTTTGAATCGAATACGTCGAGTGTTAATACCGAATTGGCACCATTACTGCCAAGGTGAGACGGTTTCAAATCTCAACCATTAATTCAGCAGGAAAACCTGAGAAAGAAGGCGAACGAACAATCTTAACCTACCAACGATTGCCTTACACACCTTAATTATATGCTCGCTCTACCTTTAATCGAGATTCTATCAAGAGGTTTTCAAACTTGGTGTTCGAGAGAAGACCACAAATATAGGAGGAGAATATGGAATCAATACTGGGTGTTCTATGAACTGAAAAAAATGATAAGAAGCTGTGCGTTTTACAGGATGGAACAGAGGAACTTGCGGATTTAAAAATTTCATTAAACAAAAGGTTATGCCAAAATCGATTCAATTATATTTCATTAATCTAATACATTCAAAGTTTGTGTTCGGACAATTTCAAAGATGATATCTGGCAAATGGTGTACGTTGTCAATCGAGGGGTCTATCACTGCGGAATTTTAGTGTACAAAATGCTGGAATTGGGAATGAATTACACGGAATTAGATGGAATTGCATGGAATTTGATGGAATTTGACGGCATTATAACGGAATTGTTTGGAATTGAGAAGAACTGAATGGAATTTCATGGAATTGAACGGTATTCTGTTAGCATTGAATGGAATTGAAAATGTGCAGAATTGAACAGAATAGTGAGGAATTGAACGGAATTGTAGAGAATTTAACGGAATTATGATGAATTCAACGGAATTATGATGAATTTAAAGGAATTATGGGGAATTTAATGGAATCAGAGCCGGAACTAGGATTCTAGCGCCTGTGGCAAACTATCAAAATGCGCCCTTGAAGAAATTTATTTTTCAATACATATATGATTTTTATAATAGACATTTATTGATTATAAGGGGTTTTCCAATAAAACGTGTTATTTTGATATTAAAAGAAAAATGCCATTTTTCAATACAAATTATGGGATGTTTATTTGATTATTAAGAAGAAGCTATGCCGTTATTAGTGGAAAATAACATCAGGCAAATGACCACCACGATCATGCTTACAGGACCATATCCTTTTAATGAAATTTTCCATAACCAAATCGCAAAGTGGCTGCCCTATGGTCTCGATAGCCTCACGAATTCCATCTTCGAGGTTTGAATCGACGCTGGACTATTGGCGTAAACCTTCTCTTTCACGAAGTCGCAAGGTGTTAAATCACAAGATCTCGGTGGCCAATTGTAATCACCTCTTCGAGAGATAACACGGTTCGGAAACTTTTCCCGCAAAAGACCAATGGTTTCGTTGCTTGTGGGGCACGTAACGCCGTCTTGTTGAATGTAAACGTTGTCCAGATCAGTACTATCCAATTTCGGCCATAAAAAATCATTGATCATTTCTCGATAGGGCAATCCATTCACCGTAACTGTTGCTCCCGCCTCATTTCCCGAAAAGTGGTCCAATGACTCCGCCGGACCATGAACCGCACCAAACAGTAACACGTTGCGGATAGAGAGGCTTTTCAACAATAACTCTTGGGTTTTCCGAGCCCCAGATGCGACAATTCTGCTTGTTGACGAAGCCACCGAGGTGGAAATGGGCCTCATCACTCAAGATGATTTTTCGATGGAATTCCGGTTCTTGTGTTAACTGAACTTCATAAGTCATAAGACCCAAATCTTTATGCAAAATACGGTGTAATGACGTTTGTGGAATCCCTATTTCGAAAGAACGACGAGGCATGGACAAATCTGGATTTTCTTTAACACTTTCGGCGGCAGCAGCATTATTTTCGGCTGTTCTCGAGCGACGTGCACGGGTTTTATTCTTCACATCACTAACTTGTCCCAAGATCTCGAATTTTTCCACCAACTTCTTCATTGCGGTCCGACAAGGTTCTTGAAGCGTGTATCGTTTCATTTTTATTAATGACGTAGTTTCTACTTGTCAAATGTCAAAAAATGACAGCTTTAAACGTGATATCTACCGAAATAGCGGGCTATTCAAAATAACACCTCTTTTTGGAAAACCCTTTATTTTGAAGAACCTTTTATTGACAATAATCTCCCATATTTTAAAGTAATGGACAATGCACCATGTTTCTCGCCATGTATAATTTTCTAGGATTTTGTTCCGTTTTGGTAGTGTTCGTTAACTACGTGTTTCTCAATTTTGTAAACTGGTAAATTAGCCACTTTGAAATATAGAGCTTGAAGTCAATCTTGATGTAAAATGGAATATTTCATATTTCACATTTTGCGCCCCTAGGTCGTTTGCGCCCGTGGCAAATGCCTCCCTCGCCACGCCACGGTCCGGCTCTGAATGGAATTATGGGGAATTTCACGGAATTGTGAGGAACTGAATGGAATTATGCGGAATTGAAAAGAATTTTTGTGAATTTAGAGGAATTATTTATCAAATTGGAATTTTAGTGTACAAAAACTGCCAGTGATAGACCCCGAGGGTCTAGACACCGAGGGGTCTATCACTGCGGAATTTTAGTGTACAAAATGCTGGAATTGAGAATGAATTACACGGAATTAGATGGAATTGCATGGAATTTGATGGAATTGCATGGAATTTGACGGTATTATAACGGAATTGTTTGGAATTGAGAAGAATTGAATGGAATTTCAATGGAATTGAACGGTATTCTGTTAGCATTGAATGGAATTGAAAATGCGCAGAATTGAACAGAATTGTGAGGAATTGAACGGAATTGTAGAGAATTTAACGGAATTAAGATGAATTTAACGGAATCATGGGGAATTTAATGGAATTATGGGGAATTTTACGGAATTGTGAGGAACTGAATGGAATTATGCGGAATTAAAAAAATTTTTGTGAATTTAGTGGAATTATTTATCAAATTGGAATTTTAGTGTACAAAAAACTGCCAGTGATAGACCCCTCGTTGTCAATACACTACGTTAATCGAGGGTATGATCGAATGTTGTTCTTCAATTCGGCCAGAGTCGATATACACTAAGGATTTTAGATATAAACAAAGCATTTAAGATATACCCATGAAAAAAATCGCAAGAGGATAAATCAGGCCAATGTGCTGTAGCGCTGAGAACCACAGAAAGAAAATCAGGTGAACATAACAGTAGTCTTGAAACCCTTTTTTTGTTTTCTTCGAAGAAATTGGCATTTATCCCAAATCGCGATAGGGCACCACAAACTTTGACGTGTTGTAAACGTAGGGGTCACTCGTGAAGTTCTCTGGGGTTTCTGTACTCTAGCACAGTGCGCCTGATTCAGCCCCCTGTGATTTTTTTAATGAGGATACCTTAAATCACATGTTTTTATCGATCGTTCCAAGACTCCGAATTACTTGAGAAACAACATTCGTTTGGCTATCGCCAACAAACCCAACGCAACTGTGAACAGAGTTGTCCAAAATTTCCAGAATCGATAAACGCAGTGTATACAGAATAATGGACACAATTTGACGGATATCATCTCCAAAACTGTCTAAACAATAACATTACTGAAGTAACATTTGTGAAAATAGCTATTCTACCCTAACGAGTGCTATATCGTTTTGTCAGGCAAATATTTTTTGAGCGTTCGTTTTACTTAAACCCGTGCTGTATGTCTGTAATTTTCGAATTTTGAGCCGAAAATTGTCTCCAACGATAGGGTTCGACTCCCTGATGACCAATACGTGATTAAATTCAATTCTGTCCGTAGGGCTGTCCGACCGTTCGTTAGCACGATAACTTCCGATAGAATTGTCCTAGAGATTTGAGATTTTCATTATGAGTTCGGTTCCCAAATGCCGCTGTTGAGTTAGTCAACCAGTACCAAATCCATAAAACATGGCATTCAAAATTTTTGTTTCTCAATGTCTCAGACAAAACGAGAACAATCGAAATGAAATTGCGGTCACATGCCAGATGCTCATAATAAGCCTTATGCTAATTTTGTGACCAAAGTGTAAAAAGAACCATAGAAAATTCAACTGAAATATGGAAAGAAGAAACTTCATATTTCCATAAAAGATATCCGATTCGAGTGAAATTTATTATGTGAATGGAGATTGATGAACTGAACGTTTATGCATCAAGAGAACGCATCATCAGAACCGTAAAATCCAATTTTTTTAAATTTCAAGAATATAATTCCAATAGTGCTGAGATTTTGTATTCATACAGTTAGCACGAATCACAAGTCCTATACAAAATTTTGAGGTAATGGCATTAAAGCTCCATCAATGAATGACCGCTCAAAAGCACCAGCTCTGGGCTTTCCTTTTTTTTAAGTTCTTGAACCAAGAGTCGAATACACACTTCAACTGGGAAGCTCTCAATTTTTCACGTTTTCCACAAACAACTATTAATTTTTCTGTATCATCAGTCACTTCTCAACAATCGAATAAATACTCGGATTCAACCTTTCAAGTTTTTAGTACCCTCAAAATCGTTCCCCCCTGAGATCGTAGAAATAATAGCGTGTCCACAGCAGGTGGGCGTTTCCGCTTGGTTGGGACACCCTGTACCTGAGCGTTCAATTCGGTGCGTGTTATATTATCATTGGGAAATTAGATACTTTCAAGGCGTATTTCTTGCTTGAACGGCTGTTGGGTACCTGGAAATATTAAAATACTGAAGTGAGAGCACTGACCTTGGCACTGGATTGCATTTTTCATTTTTAGTCGGTTCGGGAGTCGCCGGCTTCTATAATACCGCACGTTTGCTTCCTTATTTTCAATTTTGAACCTCAATGAATCGGAAAATAGAATGAACTAATGTTCCGAACGTGTTGCCTGAGCAAAGTATGGAAGAGAACGTTTGGAAACTGTGGATTGTACAGGTCTCATTTTACATAGAGTGCAAGAACAGGTTATTCGTTTTATAAAATGGAAATTTCCATAAATGAAAAAATTCAAGAAAAGCCATGAGCAGGAGCTTTTGAGCGCTCGTTCTTTGATGGATCAATAAGACTATTACCTCAAAGTTCTAAATGGGATTTGAGATTGATACCGAATATATAAATGCCGAATCTCAGCCCAATCGGAATTATATTCTGAAAATTATTCGAAAAAAGAAATATGAAAAAAATGAATAATTACAAAAATCGAATTCAATGGTTCTGATGATGCGATCCCCTTGAAATTCTTGATCAACATTCAGTATATCAGTTTTTATTCTCAAAATAAATTTCACCTGAATCGGATATTCTGTTATGGAATAATAAAGATTCGTCTTTTAATATTCCAATTGAATTGATTCTGTTTACACTACGGCCACAAAATTTTTCAAGAAGATTCAGTAAGTATATCAATCTTTATTCACAGAAGAAATTCCACTGCAATGGGATATTCTGTCATGGAAATATAAGATTCTTCTTTTCAATATTCCAATTGAATTTTCTATGGTTCTGTTCACACTATGGCCACAAAATTTTGCATAAGGCCACAAAATTTTGCATAAGGCTTGTATTAAAAAGGGATGTTTGTGTTCCATTTTTGATGGCGGTGTATTACTCAAGCTTTCAGTCCATCATGACATATGGATTGATTGTCTGGGGTAATAGTCCACATGCTGAATCTATTTTCAGGGTCCAAAGATGGCAGTTCGCTGTATCTTCGAACTGAGTTATATTCAATCCTGTAGGGGTATTTTTAAGGACAACAATATTCTTACGTTAGCAGGTTTATATGTGTATAAACTTTTGCAATTTTTCTTTAAAAATCAAGAAACATTTTTCAAGTTCAGGAGCTCACAGACTTATGATACTCGACATAACATGTTTGTTTATCCCAGGCATAAATTATCCTCAACTGAAAAGGGATGTACATATATGGCGATCAAATTATTCAATTCACTCCCACATAATTTAAGACAAGTATCATGTTTCAAAATTTTCAAATCTAAACTGTTCAAACTGTTAGTAGAAAGGGAGCCTTATAATATCAAGAGTTTTTAACTTGATTTTCTGATGTTTCACTTGCATGTATTTTTTTTTTCTGGACGTGTTTCGTGTTTCATTTGAGCAATTATTCATGATTGTATGGAATGATTTTTCGAAATAAATGAATTTGTTGTTGTTGTTGTTGTTGTTGTTATTAGCATCTTGCATTTGGCGATGACATTTCATTTCGATTGGTTTCGTTTTTTCTGAGATATTGAGGAACAAAATTTTGAATGGCCATATTTTGTGGAACACCCTGTACGATAGTTCAGGGTGTTCCATATTAATGAAGTCGATCAAGCCATTTGGAACCTGAACTCATCCTGAAAATTTCAAGTCTGTAGGACAATCCCTTCGAAAGTTATTGTGCTAACGGACGGCCGAACGGTCTACGGACAGAATTGAATTTGACCAGGAACTCGTCTTCAAGGAGTCTAACCCTATCGTTTGAAATCATTGTCTCGGCTCAACATTCGAAAATTACAGACATTTGGACAAAAGATATAGCACTCGCTCAAGGGGAACTAGCCTCAATAGAAGATTTTCACAATTCGTTAGAATAGCTAGGTATATTATTTTTGAAAATTATTATCAGAGTGAAGAAGCTAGGATTCTTTCGAAATTCAAACCATATTTCTCTATCAGTTTTCTCTATGATACATAATAATTTTTGGAAATTATTCATTCTCTTCAAACATAATAATTGAAACTCTCACATTAAGCTTGATAAATATACAGAGCTTTTTCTGGAAGCTTTACTTCATCTGGAGTGATTTCCAACATAATTGTGATAAGACTTCAATGAACTTCAGAACAGAATGGCTTCCTAAGGGGGCCTTATACCCAAAACCATTTTCGTGATAGCTATCAATAACTGGTTTCAGGAGATACCTTCGAATTTTATATCTCCCATAGGAGGCTCTCCACGACAAAACCATCGGGTAGAAGGTAGGCCGAAATAATGTGAACAAAACTGAAAATTACACAAGCAACTCAAGATAAGGAGACTTCAGTTCACCCTTAGCGATATATTTGATGGAAGATATGGGCTCAGGACAGAAAGGGAAATCCACCCCCTTTTGGAATATTGAATACGGTTGCTTGAAAATAATGGAAATACCTTCAGTATATAACATTAGTATCAATAAATGACTGAAATTTCGGTCAATGTTGAAAAATTTCGATTTCGATTTGCCTACATTCTTTTACTTGATTAATGCATATAACACATAATAAGAAAGGTGAAGCTTTCAATTTGAAGTGAAAACGTTTGATAACCTAGAGAAAATTGGTAATAACATCGATAAACTTGATGCCTAATTCAGGAATTCCCAATTCAAAAAAAAAATAGGATATATCAACCAAAGTTTTTATAATTTTATGCTGAATTGAGTATGAATTTGCATGATGATCTTTGATATACAACTGACTCGTAACGATATAAAGTACCTCTCAAAAGGGGTGATACAACCTACAACCCTCTGAAAATAGATGAAAAAACCAATAGAGAATTAGATAAGAAGTACTAACTTCATCTTATTTCGTGCTCATATCCAAGAAATTCACAGTGAGGCTTCATGGGAAGATTAAGGAGACAATGTCTCCATTGACACATCAAGAAATATTTCGTTTCTCCGAATAGACTAACTAGACAGGAAGTATTCATTTTCATGGTCTGGAGACCATAGTCGACGTGCTGTGACATTTTGCGGAGGTCGTACCGTGAAAGAATGCCCCAGAAGGTAGAAACCACTCCGAGGAAGACTTTAATACCGTCTCGAACAAATGCACTTTTTCGATCGCCCACGTACCCATAATGCAGCGAGTAAATCCAAAACATTAATTATTCCTTTTCGAGAATACTGCATGAAGGATGTCATTGAAATCGTCCTTTGAAGCGACGGCTAGGATGATTGGATCTTTTCATTTCGCGTACTAGGAAATTCGAAAAGTAATGATGAAGCAATCCACAATTGACTCGCAGACTAATCTTTATGTAAAAGTATGGTTGGATTCAAACTACACCAAAAAGGAATTAAGATAATCGATAAGTAGTACCTTTTACAACCCTCCATAAATAGATGTATAAACCAATAGAGAACTAGATAAGAGTACCTAACTCTCTCTTATTTCGTGCTCAATTTAAATCCGAGAAATTTATTGTGGAGTTTCATGGGAAGAATAAAGAGAAAATGTCTCCATTGACACATCAAGAAACATTTCGTTTCTTCGAATAGACTAACTAGACAGGAAGTATTCATTTTCATGGTCTGGAGACCATAGTCGACGTGCTGTGACATTTTGCGGAGGTCGTACCGTGAAAGAATACCCCAGAAGGTAGTAACCACTTCAAGGAAGACTTTAATGAAGTCTCCAACAATGCACTTTTCGATCGCCCACGTACACATAATGCAGCGAGTAAATCCAAAACATTAATTATTCCTTTTCGAGGATACCGCATAAAGGATGTCATTGAAATCGTCCTTTGAAGCGACGGCTAGGATGATTGGATCTTTTCATTTCGCGTCGCACGAACAGGAAATTCGAAAAAGTAATGATGAGGGAATGAATCTTATTAACCGGAGTTGATTTCATTGAGGATGTAGCAACGTTAGGTAGCTATGTGTGAGGTACTGAGCCTAGACATGTTCTTGCAAGTCACTGCCTGTCGCTACCTCCGTTGATGGTAGTGCCTTAAGCCACTTAGTAACATTTCTGGTACATGCGATGGTCACGGCTCGGTGTGTTGAGGATAGAATGTTTCGACGTCGTTTGGGATTATCAACAGCAGCATACTTGAATCGTTTTGATGAAATGTTAGAGATAAAGAATCTTCAGTTGTGGAAATAATTCATTTGGGTGCATTAAACCATTAAATGATGATTGTATAGAGTGTCTTATAATGCCGTTCAATTTTTGTCTTCAAAGTATTAGAATTTACAAAATTGAGATTAAAGTAATAGCCAACTGGGATTTTCTGTCAAATTGTTCGAAGACATGTGTGACAAGTTACGAGTTACTCCAGGATTTGTGATTTGATCTGAAGTTGTTAAGATTCACTGGGAAAAGTCTCTTTTAACCACAAACCTTTAAGAGGGGGCGGTTCAGCACCCCACAATTGAAGAGGTAAGAAGGGTTGAGCGATACTTCATTTGAAAAGTCTTTGAACCCTTTTTACAACGGTATTTGAAAAACGATGAAATATGATGAATCTTTTTCGCCAAATATATTTTTTTAGCCCAACAGTGCCAACCTTAATATTCTGGTTATCTCAAAAAAATTGAATTTTGATTTTGGTAACACAGGCTAACCAGCTCATGATTATTTTTAAAATTTTAAACAAATCAGCGAAGTAGTAATTCCACAGATAGATTTAGATGTAGTAAATAAACACCCTCTAGGAACAAAATACGGAGGCAAAACAAAGAAATGTTTTGATTTCTTCATTCATTGTTTGGAAGAGTTTTTCTCATTACATACTTGAGAAAAAATTTTAATTCAATATTTTCAAGATAACCAAAATGTTTTAAGGTGACTCATTTAAGCTAAAAATTGATTTTTGGTGAAATCAGTTCATCACAATTACGTTTTTCAGACACCGCTCTGAAAAGGGCTTCCAAGACCTTTCATTCTCACAGTCAAAAGTAAGCATTTCGTACCAATGATTTAATATAATTTTTTTTTGTATTCCTGGATGAAGGTAGGACGACGAGGATATTCATTGACTGCGGACTACAGAAATTCTGAAATAACAATATCTCTACACTTGTTCATGCGGGTGGGCGGCAAGCCACAAGGGTAATAAAATTTATTGCGGCCAAGAGATAGGGAGAATTTCTTCTGATGCCTGCTCGACGCATCGTTTCGTCCAAGTGCGTAGTCCTCGGCGAACTTACGCTTCGTCTCGCTTCGCGCCTCTTCGTCCAAATGAGCGTCAACCTTTATAAAATGCAATGCAGAAACTCCGTCCTCTGAGCCAACTGAAAATTCTTCAAGTCTTTAAATTTATATTCGCATAAAAGTTACTTAACCAGTACCTGTCAGTTTATTGGGGAAAAAACTGCGGCTAGATAACCTCCTAATGGACCCATTGCCCCTTTAAGGGTGCCTGGGTTATTCGAAGTTATTGCATGGTATATCGTTTCAACGGTATAATCATATTGCATAACCCTCAAAGCTTTACGACCACGTATTTCTAGAGTTATAGAGCGATATGCCGGTATTAGGTCAGATATAGATGGACATGAACTTTGATGGAAGAGAATAAAAGAACGTAGAGGTAGAATCGAATTGCTAGTCGCAATCATGTCTAGTCATTCATTAACCCTTTGACTACCATAATTACAATTTGTTGGTGAATTTTTGAAATCATCCTAATGTGAGTTTGAAATGAATCAAAAATAATAGTACATGCCTATTTTTCCAAAAAAAATATTAGTTTTTTGAAAAATTTTGGTGGTTTCACAAAGTAACCACTGGAGTTTGCGGAAAATATTCTTATTGAATTATTTGGTGTGATATTTTACAAAACAATTTTTTTACTTCTGATTGAGGAGCAGATGGTATTTCCTCAATCAAACCAAAAATCTCATCATCGGTCATACTCAAAAGATTATGGAATGACCAACATTTTCTGTTTCCTGGAAAAAAAATATTTCCGATAAGTCCCAGAGGTTTCACAGGGTAACCGTAGGAAACAAGCCGCATGATTTCGAAAAAGTTGATGATAAATGAAATTTTTCGAGATTATTCAATGCATATATCTCTATTCTATCGATAAAAGTACTCGCCATCCATTGCACACGCAAATCACCACTTTATTTTCAAGTAAAACACCGAAATCGTCCAAAACAACACACGTTACTGTAAACAGTTGAAAATGTGTTGCCTGTGAAAGGATCGACAAATTTCACAGCCGTCTATAGAGACGGCTGTGCAAATTTCAGGTGCTGCTTTTAATGCTCATCAATAGATGGCACCACAGGCGACCAATTCAAACAGCGGCTTCAATGATATACCACTGGTATTGAGAAACAAATTATCGAATATGCGGTTTCACCGTGAAACCTGTGGT
Source organism: Propylea japonica (assembly GCA_013421045.1). Classification (NCBI taxonomy): domain Eukaryota; kingdom Metazoa; phylum Arthropoda; class Insecta; order Coleoptera; family Coccinellidae; genus Propylea; species Propylea japonica. The sequence goes on along the minus strand of CM024244.1, from coordinate 65,899,619 downwards.
AGCGAAAGGTTAACCATGACTACTTTCAAACGAACATCGATGTTAATTATATCGAGATTTCTTGGTAACGACTCAGTTCAAATTGAAAATAATAAAAGCCGAGAACTCCGATACTAAAAATGCTATAAAACGAGATAATCATCCCAGGTATACTCACAATAGATTCGTGCCATTAGGAAATCGTAGAAAATGTCACAATCAGCTGATGAGTAAACGTGTCTGCGAGGTCGAACACAGGTTTGATCTCAGAATTTGTTCAGCCGTTTCGAATCGACGATTACCGTGATGATTTATGATGAAATTGCTGCGCCTACTCTTCGCACAGAGGTTATTACTAATTTAAATGCGTTTGTCAGTGACCAGGAGCTGCACTGTTCCAAGGGCATCGACCTTGCTGCCCCAAAAAGGTATAATTTCTCGTTTCGGGTACAGCAAATCGTCGTCTGTATGCTGTTTGTGATTTAGGAATCGCTCATGTTTCGTGGACTTCGTAGTTCAGTACAACTTCGATAGCCCGGACACTCCGGTAATCCGGACACTGATGTGATTCGGGCATTTTGAAATTTCTACTCTGAAATGCGGGCGCTATAAAATATTCTATAGGCGCCACCAATTTTTTCTTCAAATTGAAAAACCTCATACATACAATGCGTTGGGTTCATAGGAACTTGATAGCATAAAATCAACTGAGTGTTGAGGAGTTTCAACCAGTTAAGTTTTATTTATTCCAAAGTTTTTTTGTGAATGTTGATGAATGAACCTTATCGTTGATAGTTATAAGTTGTTCCCTTTCATGAACCAAAATCACATCTGTAATCCGGAGGCCTCAATAATCCGCGCAGGTATACCGGAACGATATCTGCCCGGACTACTGAAGTTATACTGTATAAACATACATTTTCATAATTTCCTGGAATAGTAATCAAACTTTGTTGCTTCAATTTGCATTAAGGTTGCCCCAATCCATCGATTGGATCTCGAACAGTCGCTTCGGCCTAGTTTTCGATTTTGGCTGAAGCTGTTGTTCGATTCGGCCGAGCAACAATCTTATAAATATGAATTTGAAATATCTAGTGATGGTATTCGTGGAAATACCATTTCAATATCTATTACGAATCACTTTAAGAGAAACTACTTGAAAGAATATGAAAAGCTTCAAAATGAAACCTCAAGCAAAAAGTTGAAATATCCTACAGTTTCTTGTGTTTTACTTTGATCATCGATCAAATTCATTGTATTATGGAATATAATTCTCTCTCATAAGTATACAAGGTGTTTCTGAACTGATGCGAAAAATTAAAGGGGTGATTCCTCAGATCAGTTTTACTTGAAAAAAATTGATTTTGAATTCTTCGTTCAATTTGTGACCAAAATCTTTCTTGCCTTTTTTATTCAGTTTTCAAGTCAAACTTCAACATCCTGTATCATGTAAACAATGCATTTCTGGATATACCTTTATGGGACATTTTTCGTAAATTGAAGGAGCATTCACCCCCTTGAATCTATCGCATCAATTCATAATATCGATACTTTCGATTCATTGGGTGTCTCAATCGAAATTAAAGCTTATTCAAGGAGCAATACGTATTCGACCGAATCACGAAAAAGCCGTTCCGGCGCATCTCTAATTTACCTATATCCAATACGAGCGCAAAGGGTTTTTAAAATTTTTTTCCTATTTAATAGTTAGAGATTTACTAATGAAACATCGTTATATGATCTATGAACAGACGCATAAAATCTGTTAATCCGAGTGAATGCTTCTCTCGAACTTTTTTGATGAAACCTTATACCCACAGCATATCACGTTCCGCAAGAACTTGAGCTAGCGTACTCCGGTACGCTTAATAGGCGGCCTCCAATACGGTGTAAAAAATTGCCTTTCTCTTCGTAGCTCCCTGCGTTCGGAACCATTTTGCATCGGTGGCAGTACCAGAACCAGTACGGTTCCATGTCCGCCAATCCGGATCCATTTGTGCACCCTCGATAAAAAGGATAAATCATCGCCGCAATCTCGGCTTTAAATTTGCATGAAATCGAGCAGTCGTCGAAAGACCGATGAAATGCGACTGTTATCAAGGTTAATGAACTAACTGGACGGTCGTGGCTCGTTGTTTTTTCTCTCTAATCGCCAGCAGTAAAATAACAAACATTATGTCGAAACCAAAAATGAAACGATAAACGCTGGATTCGACATATACTGTGGCAATTATGAATATAATGCGATCGTAACTGGCCTCGCTTTTGCGCGTCGCGCTACTGGCCTGACTGAGGTCGGGGGGTATGATCGCAGTTTTCCCTCCTGGCTGGTCCTGTGTGGGAAATTTCGGGATATCTCGAAATAAACGATGCGACGACGTGGGATATATCAATTGATTCGGTGACCACGGAAGCGGCTCGTGATCTGTTGACTATTCATAAATCGAAGGATTCCGCATGTCATCGTTGAATGGCGGAAATATTGTGTTAATGTAGTTGGTTTTGACCGCCGCTTGTTTCTAGGGAACAGTTAATTGGATGTTGTTTTTAATTTTGAGCTGAAATGATTGGCGATTCGTCAATGCGTAGAATCGGGATAAATAATAATTTATGTAACAAGTCCTAGGTCGAGCCGTAGAGTAGTCTCGGAAGTTTGCTAGTGCAAAAAACTTTTTTGAGGCGTGTTAAGTAATAGTTTTTTCCGAACAAGTGCGGAAAGTGATAATTTCCCGCACGCGACTGCCGTTGACCCGAACGACGCGAAGCGGAGTTCGGGAAATCTGTCAAGGGCGGGAAAGACACTTTACGCATGAATAAGGAACCTTATTTATTTTTACGACCGCATAATGATTCAGAAAGCACATTAAAAATGTATATTTAGTTCAACATACAAAACATTCCATGAAAATCCATTATTTATTAATAATATTAATGTTGAAAACAACGCAGAGCAGTCAATTGAGCATTTGCTTTCCATATGACTATCACAAATTGAGAAAAGATAGTGAAGCGATATTCGATTATTAATCCGTTTCTTTCTCTAAATCCGAAACATAAAAGGCAACCCATCAAAATGTAGAGATGAGAGAACACTCATCCATAAGCTGGAAGCAAGGGGAAAATCAGTGTAAAAGTTTGATGTACACTCTACTAGAATTTGATAGAATTCAAAAGAATTTAATAGAACTTGGTAGATTTCGACAGAATTTCCCAGAATACGAGAATTCATTACAAATTTTTCGACTTCTTCATAATTATTGCCCAAAGTGGAATTTGGTGTGAAAATTTCAGTAATGATTTCCCCCTCGGCTGGAACGCTTCGAGACGACAAAATGAAGCAATGTCCTCATTACAGAACACCAAGTATTATCGGCGTCAACACTGCTTTTTCTCCATTCGTCTCGCAACAATGAGTCCCATGACTAACTGACCATTCAAAAAATGCCCTTATCTTGGCCGTAATGGCCGGCTCGGGCTTTTCTTTTCCTCGAGTATCGGCAGTATGTCGGATTTATGGCCGTATGACTAAGCCCCATTTCGCACCAAGCCAGTCCAGTCCAGTCGAGTCAATTCCTTCATGATTGGAACTATTAACTTCGTTTAAAATCGTGGAATGTGAAATCTAGTTTCATACTAGCCCTAGTATAAAACTAGATTTCACATTCCATTTGTTTGAACGATTTTGAACGAAGTTAATAGTTCCAATCCTGAAGTGACTTGACTCGACTGGACTGGACTGCTTGGTGCGAAATGGGGCTAAGTGAAACCGCGTAATGCGAAATTATTTTCAGTATTGCCAGGTGTTTGAGCGTTTTTCTCGGTAAAACCGGCTACCTCCAACCGTGCATCGACGAATGCGTCATACGATAACTCTCTCAAGGGCAACTCGTTCAGGAACCTGCATCCCAGAAGTATCGGCCGAGTCGTAAATATTTAGTTCAAAGAAACGTTGATCTACGGTCTCTTTCCGTGAGAAAAATCCAGTCGAAGAAACTACCAGTCGGGCTGGGACACAGGCAGGCAAGGATGGTTATAAATCGCAGATCGCAGGTTCAGAGTAAACGACCTGGCTTTGCAAACAGAACGATGCAAAACTGAGATCATTCCCAGATGGGAGATCGTTTTGAATCTTCAAGTTGAGCATTAACATTCATATATTGAAAGAGCACCAGAGGAAAGTATAGGCCTTGAGTGAACCAAGAGCTCATGCCCTTCGTTAACATCGTCTGATCTTGATATTTATCACTTCATCGTTATACATATTTGGGAAATTCACATCTGAAACATACGATATAGAATGCATCAGACAGAGTTCTTCCGTCTATTCACAGTTGAATTGTGGAGATAATCACTGCTGTAACTGAATGAATTCCTTTGACTTATTGCAATAACCTAGTCTTGTCTCTCTCTTATCGGGAACCTGCAATACGTATAGAATTATTTAATTTGTCAGGCTGCCCAAATACTCGATTCAAGTATTTACTGTTGCCTACCATACTGAATGAACTACGCTGCTCTCAACGATAAGAGAGAGACAAGACTAGAATATTCCATTAGACAACCGAATTCAGTGTGTTACAGCACGTGCTTTGCCTCGACTATTCATCTGTGCAACTGGAGGGAGAATTATCTATCTGATGCATTGTATATCGTATGTTTCAGATGTGAATTTCCAAACCTGTATACAGTGTGTTAGT
>CM024244.1:65844733-65894843 GCA_013421045.1 Propylea japonica | reverse complement strand
TTTTTTTCAGACTTGGTAACTATGGCGTTAATGGTGGCATGAACGGTGCTGACGGTGGCTACACCGGCGGAAACGCAACTCTCTACTGCTGCCATGGTTTGCGGCAGCTACTGCCACTGCCACGGCCACCATGCCAGTGTTGTTGCATTTCAGGACAATAACCAGTTCAGCAACCAGCAGTACCAGCAAAGTTACCAACAAGAATGATGCAGATGGGCGGTATGGAACAATATGAATCCCATGAACAACATGTCTTCTATGCCCATGAGCAATATGCAGCACAATATGATGGGTAATTTACTATTCCGGTACTTTAATAACGTTAAATAAAATTCTTCAACTTAACATAACTCATCTCTTCGCCTACAGGTAATATGGTTACGAAAATGGGAATGCAAAGCCCTGGACCTGGCCCAACAACCAACTCGATGTATCCCCAAGATGACTCCTTACCCCACCCCTGCCATGATTAATCAACAGAGGCAACAATGCTACCCCAAAAGCGTGCTCCCCCCGTATGAACCATCTTTTAGTCAAATGGCCAATACCCCAACTATCCAACAAGGCAGCCTAACTTCAATCAATATCCAACGCAACAGTCTCTGGGACCTAGCAATAACTTCGGTCCTGGAAACATGGGAATGGGCAGTATGGGACCAGGTTCGATGGGACCTGGATCAATGACGCCCGGCTCTATGGGTCTGGTTCTTGACTCCAGGCTCAATGGGACCTGGCTCAATGACACCTGGTTCGATGGGTCCTAACTCCATGGGACCCAATTCTATGGGACCTGGTAGTATGAATCCTGGCAGTATGGGACCAGAAGCATGGGTCCTGGAAGCATGGGACCTGGTAGTATGGGAAATATGGGACCTGGCAGTATGGCTTCCGTAAGGAACAATGCAGCTTTGAGGCAAACGACACCTCCTTATACAAACAAAACCAATATTTAATGGCTCTATGAGTCAGTTCCCCTCTAATAATTCAGGACAGTATATGAATGGGACGCCGAATGCACATATGGTTCGACGAATCAATTTCAGCAGGACGTTTCCGATGGGAACAACATGAATTACCAGCATAGTCCTATTCCTGGAATCCGACACCTCCGTTGACACCTGCAAGCAGTATGCCACCTTACATAAGCCCAAATCCGGATATAAAACCTAGTTTCAATGAACTTAAACCACCAGTTACTTCGTTAAGTAAGTTTGACAATTTTCACTTCAACAATTGGGAAGTTCCATAATATTTGATCTTGTTTAGAAATATTTATTCTGCATATCTTTCCTTTTGAGCGCTCGTTCTCCCTAAAAGTTTTGCCCAAATGTCTGTAATTTTCGAAATTTGAGCCGAAAATAGTCCCAAACGATAGGGTTCTACTCCCTGATGACGAATTCGTGGTCAAATTCAATTCTTTCCGTGGAGCCGTCTAGGCCGTCTGTTAGCACAATAACTTTTGAAGGGATTGTCATAGCGACTTGACATTTTTACGGTGAGTTCGTTTACCAGCTGAATCGAACAAGGTGTTCCATAAAATATGCCCATTCAAAATTTTTGTTCCTCAATATCTCAGACAAAACGAAACCCATCGAAATGAAATGTTGCGGCCATATGCAAGATGCTTCATGCAATTTTGTCGCCATAGTGTGAACAGAACCATAGAAATTTAAATTAAATTATTTAAAGAAAGAAACTTCATATTTCCTTAAAAAATATCCGATTCCAATGGAATTCATTTTATAAATAAGAGTTGATACGCTGAATTTTCATACAACATTTTTGTGTCAGCAGAACCATAGAAAATTAAATTGGAATATTGAAAAGAAGAATCCTAATATTTCCATAACGTAATAACCGATACAAATGAAATCTATTTTGTGAACCATGACTGATATACTGAATGTTCATGCAAAATTTCAAGAGGATCGGATCATCAGAATCATAGAATTTAATTCTTGCAGTTATTTATTTTCAGAATTTAATTCCATTTGTGCCGAGATTCAGCATTTATATGTCTGGTGTCAATCTCAAATCCATATAAAATTTTGAGGTTAGTCTTATCACTAAACCAAAGAACGAGCGCTCAAAATCTCCTGCTCAGGTCTTTTCTTACATTTTCTAATATATCTTATTTTATTTTCTAGAAGAAGATGAATTGAGGTTAACATTCCCCGTACGAGATGGTATCATTTTGACACCTTTTCGATTAGAGCACAATCTTGCCGTAAGCAACCATGTTTTCCAACTCAAGCCTACCGTACACCAAACGCTAATGTGGAGGTCAGATCTTGAGCTACAGCTCAAATGTTTCCACCACGAAGATAGGTTAATGAACACCAATTGGCCAGCTTCTGTCCAAGTATCTGTGAATGCAACGCCTCTGATGATAGATCGAGGGGAGCATAAAACGTCACATAAACCTCTGTACTTAAAGGATGTGTGTCAACCTGGCAGGAATACCGTACAAATAACCGTTTCCGCCTGTTGTTGTGTGAGTACCTATTCACTTTTAGTTCTTGTTAATTTTTTTTCAACTTCTGAAGTAATTCAGTCATAAAAGTATGCGCAATCACAGCTGATAAACTCCTAAAACATTCACAAAAGTATTGATTACCGTCTATAGTCCGTTCACGAAAGTTTGAGCCGGTCGTAAGCCATGACAATTTGTCATATTCCACTGTGTATATTAAGATTTTAGGTTATGTTGTTTATTTTCTTACCAGATTGATACGCAATGTTGTCAATAGGTTATAGAGTTCTCTGATAATTCGGAAGCTTGTCGAACGAGGCCTGGTACATCCGGCAACGTTGACTTTATTTTACGTTATGACAGCAAGTACTGCCAACTTCAGATAAATAAACAAACTCCTACTATGCGCTCAAACCTTCGTGAACGGACTATACATAAGACAATGGCTTTTCTCGTTGAATCGTTGAAAATTCTAGCTACTGCATCGAAATCATTTTATTGATTTTCCTTCATTCGTGTAATCCATGAGCTTCTACAATGGTTGTTTCTGATTATTGTTACCGCAGTGTGTTTACGATTACTTGAGAAAATATATGAATAACATGTCGAATCAAAAATTATTTTAATTTTCGGTGAGCAATTGCCAAAAATATGTTATTAATTTTACGTCTTCAATAAGAAAACAGGTCATTTGTTGCTGAATTAATTAATATTATAAAACTGTGAGAAGGAAGGAGATATTCCGTAGTTGTTAGAGGACTGAGTGGAAGAATTTATCTCCGAGATTTATGCTGTAGGCGACCAAAACCCTAACGATTATTGCAGGTAACATCCGGCCAGATATTTTGATTCTTTTCAACGATTCTTCTGCGGAAGCCGATATTTTGGTAAAGAAGGGTACACAGCTGAATCATAATGCTTACCTACCTTCGTCTAACAAAGAATTTCTAGAAAAAAATAACGTCATAGTTTGACTCATGTACTGCCGTCGAAAATGATTCTTATATAACGTCGAAAATAGCAGTCAACTTGAAAGATTTTTTAGAAACAAATAATTGCAGTAGTTAAAATAAACTAAAATAAAATTGAGAAAGTTAACACACATAAAATCAAATTTCATATCATTTTTCAATCATGTGTTTAGGCAATCTCTCAAAAATTCAACAAGGTTGGGATATACGTATTTGTACATAAAGGCAACAACTCTTTTGAAGGATACGCATATTTGATTTGCGGAAAACAAAATATCTTTCTAATGTTCAGCTGTAACAAAGAGATCATTGGGACGAATAAATAAACTTTCAATAATTCATTAAGCTTCCCATTAAGTAATTATCCTATTAAATAAAAAAGTTCTCAAATAAACTTCTTAACAGTTGAATATTTTGTCTTGTGGGCGTTTGTTATCTTTTCTTTCCTCATCTTCAAAGTAAATTATACAGATAAGATTATCAGTGGAATTCAAATAGATTACCTACGCTTTGATTCTGAACCACATATGGTCGTGTGAAAGCCACATTGAAAAATGTTTTTCTGTAAACCTCATCGAAAAGAATTTGTTATATTTTTTATGAATTTTTTCGATTATTAAAATTTGAGACTTTAAAAACATTCTGGGAAACTGATGATACATGTGTACACACCATAAGCAACGTTGTTCATAAAAATCAATACTTTTTAATTAGCTAATAGAAACCCACAAAAAACAGAGATATCAAATATTAATCGGAATTGAATTGATTCAATCGATTCGTACACAAGGTGAAAGCTAAATATCACAATATTTCTAGACTAGATGGCAATACATCGCAATAAACAAAATCCATTACGTATTATGATGCAGTTAGTTATACTACTTATGTTTGTTGATCAAATTAGTCAAGCACTCAAACTGCCTCTAGTAGTGAAAGAATAAATGAATATTTGCTTAGATAATAATTAAAATATTTAGATATTTTTAACATATCGATAATTATATTCGTGTTTGGAACAGGTTAAAGATTTGTATTGAACAATATACACTACTGGAAAAAATTAAAGGATCAAAAAAAAATTCCAATTTTTTCGGCCATTTTCAATATGCCGTACTTTAAGAAGAATGGTCGTACAAGGAATTTATAAAAGGAAATTGTAGCTTCAAGTGTCTAGTTTTTGGATTTGGACTTCAAAATTTTAAGTTTCAGTTGTTTTCGAGTAATGATAGAAAAATCAGCAACAAAAAAATTCTCGAAATTTTACCACTTTTTTTTCTTGTCTACGAGCGTGGAAATTTTATTTTTGCATAATCGTTATAATGATGGGATACTTTGTTAATTCAGCTTCAATTTATTTTTTTATTGACATCAAAACGTTCACTTCTCTCTCGCCGAGATATCGGTCTTCAAATAGAAAAGGATCCATTTGTCTTTGATCATCGATTTCTCAGCAACCAATGATCGCACAGAAAATTGAAGGAGAGTTTGAAGACCTTAAATGGAATCCGATTAATGAACAACCATGGCGTATTCATAGAAAATTTTTTTCTTATGTCGTATCAATATAAAAATTTAACAAAAAAGGGCTTTTGGTGGTTTCTTGGAAAATCTACCGCTGGATCGAAAATGTTGAGGAAACCAATAATGTTAAGTGTAACTTTCACAGTTCAATATGTTGATAAAATCCTTAAGAAGAGTCAACTCAATCTAGCCAGCCGTTTTTTTGTTTGACTCTATAGAATTTTCAAAAAAAATAAGGATCACGTTTTTTGCTCTGATAAGGTCATAATCCTCAAAAAAGGCTAAAAAGAATTTTCTCGAGCTTTTGCCACATTTTAACTGCAGATATTACATAAATTTCAAAAGGATAAAAATTAAATAAACTTACAAATAACATTTTTATTAATTTAATAACGGATAAAACATGGATCCTTTTCCATTTGAAGACCGATATCTCGGCGAGAAGTGGACGTATTGAGGTCAATAAAAAAATAAATTAAAGCTGAATTAACAAAGTATAATCTCATTATAACGATTATGCAAAAATGAAATTTCCACGCTCGTAGACAAGAAAAAAAGTGATAGAATTTTGAGAATTTTTCTGATTTTTCTGCACTTACTCGAAAACCACTGAAACTGAAAATTTTTGAAGTTATAATCCAAAAACTAGACACTTGGAGCTACAATTCCATTTTGTCAGAATCCTTGTACGACCATTCCTCTCAAAGTTACGGCATGTTGAAAATTGCCGAAAAATTTGGAATTTTTTTTTGATCCTTCAATTTTTTCCAGTAGTGTAGAAAGGTATTTTTGGCCCCTGACGAAAATTTTGGAAATTCGAACTCGCTACTTTTCTGATTGAAGTACTCAATGAACTGAAATAATTACTAGAATACATTTGATCTTTTTCTGAGTATTAAGCCAAACTTCGGAACAATAATAAGACAGGCATTAATAAATCATTTTTTTTCAGTCCCACCTATTTGTTTTACAACTGGTACACAGACCCAGTGTGCGATCAGTATTGCAAGGCCTACTTAGAAAACGGCTGCTGACGGCTGACCATTGTACGGCGAAAATCAAGAGAAATTTCAGCAATACCAGTTCTGGAGGTCCGAATGTCGACCGTGATAGAGATTCGATAGAACAGACTGCTCTGAAAGTTTCACTGAAATGTCCGATTACCTTCAAAAGGATCACTCTGCCTGCAAGAGGCCACGAGTGTAAACACATCCAATGTTTCGACTTGGAGTCGTATCTTCAGTTGAATTGCGAGAGGGGATCGTGGAGGTGTCCTGTTTGCAAGTGAGTATTATTATTACTGAACTAACCATTTTCTTCAAATTGTCAGCATAAATCAGATATATTTTGCATTTATTGGAAGTACGACGAATATAACCTCACAATTGAAAAAGTCGTGGTTGAAATATTTCATTCGTTTATAAAGGGTTTTCCGATAAGAGGTAATATTTAGCCATTTTTCAATGTAAATGATCGGATGTTTATTCATAAAGAAGGAGTTATGTCATTTATAATGGAAAATAACATCAGGCAAATGACCACCAAGACCACATCCTTTTAATTAAATTTTCCAGAACCAAATCGCAAAGTGGCTGCGCTATGTCCTCGATAGCCTTACGAATTCCATCTTTGAGGTCTTGAATCGACGCTGGGCTATTGGCGTAGATCTTCTCTTTCACGAGGCCCCAAAGGAAGAAGTCGCAAGGTGTTAAATTACTAGATTTCGGTGGCCAACTGTGATCACCTCTTCGAGAGATAACACGGTCCGGAAATTTTTCCCGCAAAAGATAAATGGTTTCGTTGCTTCTGTGGCAAGCAGCGCCGTCTTGTTGGAAGTAAACGTTGTCCAGATCAATAATAGCCAATTTCGGCCATAACAAATCGTTTGTGGAATGCCCAATTCCAAAGAACGACGAGGAGTGGACAAACCAGGGTTTTTTCAACAATTCTGCTACAACAGCAATATTCTCGGTTGTTCTTGAGCGACGTGCACGGGTTTTATTCTTCACTTCTCTAACTTGTCCCAACAGCTCGAATTTTTCCACCAATTTCTTTATTGCGGTCCGACAAGGTGCTTCACGACGACCCAAAAATCTTCGAATTTCACGAACCGTCTCTGCCAAATTTTCACCATTTTATAGTGAATTTTAAAAATTTCAATGCGTTCTTAAGTGTTTATCGTTCGATATTTATTAATGGCGTAGTTTCTACTCGTCAAATGTCAATAAATGACAGCTTCAAACGTGGCATCTACCGAAATAGCGGGCTATCAAAATAACACCTCTTATTGGATTACCCTTTAGTTATCTCAGTTTTTAATGTTCTAATTTTGTCCACAGCAAACCGGCTCAACTGGAAGGATTAGAAGTTGACCAGTATATGTGGGGTATACTCAACACATTAAATAACTCAGAAGTAGATGAAGTTACAATAGATAGTTCTGCGAACTGGAAACCTGCAAAACCACCTGGAATAAAGGTAAAGTACCATTTCTCGCACTAAATCGTGAATATTCGCACTACATAATTTTGGAAAATAATTATAAATAATATTTTTTCTTATTGTTACAGGTTGAAGACGATAATGACTCCTGTGGAGCCAAAAAACTTAGTAAAGCAATGTCTCCTGGTAGTATGACCATGCCAACGACGAACAACTGGGAAATGACGCAAGCAATGTCACCTTATTTACCTCCAGACATGAACACCATAGCTAGTGGCTCCATGATGAATGGACCACCAACTTACAACAACGGAAGAAATAGCCAATATGACTACAATTCAACTCAGAATGGTTCCAGTAGTGACTTCTCCAATGGTGGTGGGCCTCTTTCACATCTAAGTGAATCTGTTAATTCTCTGGATCAGCTCAATGCCATGGAGAAGAGTTTAAGTGATCAGGTAAATAATGATTTATGTATTCAGAGGCTTATCTATCACTAATAATGATAATTTATGGTTATGTTTAAGTTTGGTTGGCGCAACTACTTATACCCTTTTTAAATTCAACAAAATACAGACACCTTTTTTTTTAATAGTGAAAAGCTATATTAAACTTGTGAGGGAATTCGCATATAAAACTTACAGAACATAAATTATTTTAAGTGAATTCATATAATTTTTTTACTAAATGATTATTTTGTATTCGTAGAAATTAAAGAAGCAGCCTGAAGAGCAAGATTACATTTATTATCAAGTAAGTTGAAAATGCAATAAGATATTGCAAACCCTAAATCTAACTATAAAAAAGTTTATTGTAAAAATTGATTCGAACCAAAAAATTAAGGGACATATACTAACAGATGTTGATGGTAAAAAACAGAAGTAATTTTAACCGATGATTTTCGGATTAATGAATCAATTTAATTCTAACACCTGGTGATAGTCAACTAACATACATATTTATTTCTAGGCGTGCTGAAATCGGCAAACAAATTCTGTTACATCCCATCAAAAATATTATTCTATTCCTAAATTTTAACATGTAAATTTTATGTTTGCTTTTTCAGGCAGCATTCTTTCAATTTAAAAGTTTTTGGTACCTTGTTTCATTGAATCAATTTACGACGATTATTAAAAATATGCAATCCCATACGCGAATATTTGAAACACACATATCAGTTAAGAACATATACAGGGTGTTTCTGAATTGATGCGAAAGGTTTAAGGAAATGATTCCTCAGAATATTTTATGAAAGAAAGTTCCTATAAATGTAGTTCCGAAAATGCATTGTTTTCAGATGAAGTTTTACTGACTGAGAAAGTGGTACGCCACTGAGATATTTTAAACAAACAATTATTTTTGAATTCTTCGTTCAATTTATGATAAGAAAATCTCTTCTGCTTTCTTTCGTGTGGGGTGCCGTTATTATTCAAGAAAATTACTTATGCGTAGGTAATGCGTATGAAATAGACATACTACGTCAAGGTGTTTTATTTTTCACATAAATACTACGCCCCCCACAAAAAAAACGCTTGAGAGATTTTTCGTCATAAATTCCACGAATAATTCAAAAATAATTGTTGAAAGTTGAAAATTCTCAGTAACGCACCACTTTTTCAGTCAGTTTTTAAGTAAAACTTCAACACCCTGTATGTTGGAAACAATGCATTTATGGGAACTTTCTTCCATAAAATATTCTGAGAAATCATTTCCTTAATCTTTCGTATCAATTCAGAAACACTCTGTATAGGCTCAAGGTGCGATATCGATTGAAGACATTTAAGGATCAGTTTACATCTGACCGTAGAAATAAAAATTTATTTCTTACTCTGAGCCATATTATATGTCTATGCATCTGATTGGTCTCTCTATGTTCTTTATCGATCCAAATCATTACACTTTTCAAGATCAGTACTAAGTTATACTGCATTCACTTTCAAAGTGAACGTTCTAAAACTATTCAACTTGTTTCAGATGCCTCACACCCCACATACGCCACATACGCCCCATACTCCACATACGCCTGGTGGAACCCCCAGTGCGCACACTCCTGGTGGTGGTAACGGACCACCGAGTGTCCCACCCTCTACAGAAATGCACAACAATAGTACAAGTTCCAATACGAGCACTAATGGAAATAACAACGCCAACACTGAAAACAGTGTCGCTGATATTCCTTCAGATTTGAACTTTGACCCTGCGGCAGTGATTGATGGCGAAGGAACAGGTCAGGAAGCATTAAATGTGAGTACACTGTCTTTTATGGAGAACGTTTACTGATTAATGATATCCAGCAAATAGAATTTCGAGGGATTTTCAGATAAGATTATTTTAGAAATGATAGACACTCAGAAAATCAGCGATTATTCGTTTTTAGTTTCGTATGATGAATTTTATGAAACACATTTATAGATGGAGCTCTTCAGTTATGAATACTACTTGTATGGTTAAGTTCAATTTCTGCGAAGGAAGAAAAACACCTCTGTTCGATCCTTAATCGTTCGAAGAAGTTATGACAACTATGGATGAAAAATAAATTATAAAAATTTTGAATTTCGTATATGTTCCTTGCAAAACATAACTTGAAACTCCTCCGATGAAATTGATCAGAATTATTTACAGGAATTATTAGAAATATCCGCTCATTTATTGAATGAGCACAAGGTCATGTCCAGCTTTATCAAAATATATTTTATATTCTTTTGAAAGCAAGAGCTAGCATAATACAATAAGGTGAAGTGGGGTAAATGTGATATAGTATTTGATTAGTTCATGAACAAAGTGTTATAAGTAACAGTTTGAATAAAGCTGAACATTCCAAAAAATGCAAGCATGATCACAATATAGTTCTCTATTGATTGTATTCTGGTTACTCTTTGAAATCTTTTCTGAGAAATGTTGGGTAATTAAAAAAAAATGATGCCGGTAATCACAATTGCCCCAGAATTTGGGGTAAATGTGATAAAAACTTTCAGATTCCTATGACTAAGTTTTTGGAAAGGATTGGGGTGAATGTATAAAAATCTTACATTATTGAATACTTTGTTTTTTACAAAAATAAAAAATTTCACTTAATGAAAATTGATGACCTTATTTCAGTCGACGCAAAAAAATGTGAAATTAACTTCAGCTTCTGAACAAAAAGGAAGTAAAAACAAATTAGGCAGAAACAACTATATAATAATAAACGTTATATTTTAATTAAACTTTATTTTTCCATCATAAAATAAATTATATCCGTCAAAAGACACTTCAAATATGAAAGTCCACGCCTATTCATATTATCACAATTGCCTCAAATGTATATGTCACATTTACCCCAAAAAGCATTTCGTGCGGGGCAAATGTGATATATACAAAAAGAAATCACCAGCGCAATTTATGAGTTAAAAGTATTTAAAAACACATTATAAAACTGTTAATAATAAGTCTGGAAATAATAAAACAGACTTAACTCATCAATTAAAAAATTTACACCAAATAAAGTAGAGACGTACCTACCTGAAATTCAAGGTTACGTTATGAGAAATAACATTCACGTGCCTTACAACCATACTGACAAGTAATTTCGTTCGTTCTAGTGTTTTGGTGGTTCGCTTGCAAGTTTGAAGACGTGTTAGATAGTTGGCAGCAGTATTAATGAATTTGATCTGAATATATAGTCCGTTATCACAATTGCCCCATTATCACATTTACCCCACTTCACCTTACATAAAACAAAAATGAACTACCTAAACTACCTAACTGAAGTTAGTGCAAAACGGTTACCATAACATGTTTTCGTATGATACCAGAGATCAGGCAAAAACCTCAATAAAAACAACCCTGTCTCGCCGTTCTTACAAAAATAAAAAACTATTTGAATATTGAAAGATTTCTTCTTTATTGAGTCCAACAAAATATAAGATAATCATCTCCAAGATGCCCTCGAAATTATGAATCTGAAACAAAAAAATCGAAGCAGAAAAAGGAACAGAAAAATAAAATGATTGAAACTCTATTAAATCGATTCAAAATTAACAACCCAATTCAATTCAATTTCATGTACATATAATCTTTTATTTCTGTCTGCACACGAATTATTTTTACAGGCACTTTCAATACGGAGCTCTTCTCCTACAGTATTGACTTCACCTTCACGATACACCAAATTTTTTATGTCAACTAATTCACTATCGAATCAATAATAGTTATTTATTATACAAGGAAAAAAGTATCATATTTTAGCTTGAGGTTGTGTTGTCTCCCGACGCGTAGCGGAGGGAGACAAAAAGCCGAGAGCTAAAATCTAATATTTTTCCCGTGTATAATACACTATTTTTTTCTGTGACAGGAAGAACGACCATTTAATAGTGAAAGAAATATAACTGTCTACGAAATTACTTTTTTCCCCGGGAAAAAGTGAGTACTTTTTTCCCGGCTACATAGAGAATCATTTTTTGACAGGGAAAAAAGGAATTTCGTAAAAAGTCATACTTTGTGACCTGTCAGAGACATAAAATGTTACATTTTTTTTCCCGTCACAGAAAAATAGTTATTTATTATAGAAGGGAAAAAGTAATAGATTTTAGCTCGAGGTTGTTGTTTTGTTTCCCGACGCGAAGCGGAGGGAGACAAAAACCGAGAGCTAAATCTACTATTTTTCCCGTGTATAATACACTATTTTTTTCTGTGACAAGAGAAACAACGATTTAATAGTGAAAGAAATATAACTTCTCACGAAATTACTTTTTCCCCGGGAAAAAAGTGAGTACTTTTTTCCCGGCTACATAGAAAATCATTTTTTTGACAGGGAAAAAGCAATCTCGTAAAAAGTCATATTTTGTGACCTGTCAAGAGATATAAATGTCACATTTTTTCCCGTCACAGAAAAAACGTTGTTTTTACTTATTCGCGTTATAACTGGTAGCACGAAAAATCAAAATAGAATTTCAATCGATATTACACTTTAAGTTGATTTACATTATTTACGTATTTATAAGGGGTTAAAAACATTGACTTTTCTTCATCGCTACTACATTCTTCACCGTTAAAAAATCAAATAATGTGAAAGATTTGAACACGCGGCTTGTTAACCATATACTTAGGAATTTATAAGTATGTGGTGTCAACAGATCTTTTCTTTAGTAACGACACAGAAAGATCACTGGATGCAGAGAAATATTGTTTCGGAAACATTATCTTCAATAAAATTATATTCCAGACGATGTAAATTCCATTCACAATAGTACAAAAATTGTTGTTTTTGTTTCGTGCGTATAAAATTCGTGTGTTTTCCTGGCACATAAGAGTGCCAATTTTTGGCCGAGATCGACTGCGTCATGAAGAAAACACTTATTTTACCCACTTGATACAAAAATAATTTTTACATTAGAGAACGTATAAAATGATTGTAATTGTTATGAATATTATGTTTGGTTTATTATTTCTTTAATGGTCAATTTCTTATAATTATATTTTTTTCCAGTTGCTTCCTGAGAGTGTCGATCCTATGGAGATTTGTCCTACTTAGACCCTCCCGATTTAAACACCCCACCATCGAGTGGTAGCAGTTCAGGTCCCGGCAATAATTCGGCTAACGACGATATTCTCGCATTGTTTGAATAAGACAAGTTCCTGGGCTCACAGTCACAAATTTGTGATGGACAAGTGAGTGAAAATGTGTGATAAAACATTTAATTTGCTAAAAAGAAGGTCTAAAAATCAATTTTTTTCCTTTGTATTATTGTAAATATTTCCCAATCGAAGTCATGAATTTTATTTTGTTGGTAGAAACGAAACTCATTTCACTTAATACATAAACAAAGAAGAATCTCTACTATAACTATAAATATTTTTCAAAACTTCGCATAAATAAATGAAAATGACACAGTTAGTTAAATAACTAACTTCACATTACTTAGTATAAGAAATGTACAGCAAACATTTTTTTTGGAATGACATAAACCAATGGAATAAAATTCATACTTTACGGCCAGTTTAGACTAGTATTATTAAATAAATTATTATAGTATAGAACTTGGAACCAAACAATCTAGTACTTCTAGAATGACCTTTTGCTGGTCATTTTGCATATTGATGTGCATATGCTTTGAGTATTATCTGCTATGAAAATTCAGTGAACCTAACACAACCACCAGCTCAACATGTGCGCAGATTTTTGTTGTAAGGTTTTTTTATCATCGGTACACAATTATATTGTCATGATACACCAATACACAAGCATCCACATAATGACTTTAATTATTATTAAAGAACTCTGAGACTGTGATAAACTTTTAATTATAGGTGATTTAACATATTTAATGATGTATATTACTAACAGTGATATAAGTAGATTTTGTACAAATTTACATGGACTGATCTCCCGAAATTTCGTTAGTTGTATCTCGAAGAAGAGTTTTTTAGAATTTACCCTTTGAAACATCCTTTTTATGTTTTCATATATCATTATAATCTTGTTTTATGGATTTTAGTGAAAATGTTACCAAATATATCTGTACGAATTCTACTTGTCATCACTATTTAACAAAAATATATGTTATGTGGTTGCCTTTTGTGTGTGATTCAATTCCTTTAATAAAAATCGATCTAATTAATTTCAATGCTGTGTTTTTTATGAATCCTCACGTATTTTCAGTACGTTTTTTATCCTATTATATTATCATCAACAAGGGTCCAAGTTCCTAGAGGTCTTTTTTTTAACCTTCATTGGAGGTTGTAGGTTCACTTGAATTTTATAAGTTCTTATTGCCAATAATTCATTCTAATGATAGACAATTTAGATGCCAATAAGTTATTGAATGTAAAGTAGGGAACGTAGAGAAATTTTGTACTTGAATTTATTTGAAGTTTATATTTCAATGTCGAATCCTTAGATATTTTACTAATGCTTCCAAAATAGTAATATATTTCATTATTATAATCGATATGAGTTTTGCCAATAATATTTTTTCTTAGCTGTGATGGCAGAATTTTTCGAATTGTTCATTCTAGGCTTTTGGACCAATTCATTTTTAATAGATCATTATGACCAAAATTCAACATATCATTTTGAATTGTTTTGTTGACCTCTTTCTTTTGAAATGCAGAAGAAATTTAGTTATTGAAATTGATTTTATTTTAGAGATCATTGAAAACTTCATTTACTAAGATGATTATTGGCACACTTATTTATTCCTAATAAATGGATAGATCTTAATTATGCAAGTAGAACTTATGTGAAATGACTTTTGCTGAAAATTGTAAATATGATGTACATTCGTTTAATGAAATATTATCTCTAAGAATAACTGAATTTTTGTTTCTTCCAACTTCTAGCATAAACATGGGATTAATAATTATACTAATGATATATTCAAACTTACTCAGTACAAATGAAGATTTATTTTTTGTATTTTCGAATTAATTCTTGTATATTTTGTCTTTATGTTATTTTATTTTATTATCAGTGTTTTGTGCAATGAATAAAAAATTTAGACTGATAGTTTTAGAATTGAATTAATTTTTTATTTTCGTTCTTTTCCTTTCTTTATTTTTGCTTTTCATTTAATATTCGTTTTATTACCAGATTATTAAATTTTTAATTAATAGCGAAGAGTTTGTAGAGCTGTTGAGTAATATAATTAGTTGACAACCTTCAATTCACAACTTTGATAATAGCCTACGAAATTGCATAATATAATTCGCATGAAATTGGTATGGTAAACCTAGATCCATGGTAGTCTAGAGAAAAACTAACCTAATGAGATTAAAACAAGGTAAGTATTCGATATCTAACTATGATGGCGAAACTCTTCATTTCATATTTTATTCATGAGGTGGAAATTAGTCAGGAACGTACTTGATATTTTCTGCATGATATTCTATATTTTATATACTCGTACAGTACCACATTGTTATATTTTAGAATTCAAAATCGTGAATATGGATTATTTTTCGAATGTGTGAGAAATTTTTATTTGAATTCAGTTGAGTATAAGAAATATCAATCGCTTTCATTATTTTATATTTCCTTGACACCTAATTGTACCTATATGTTTATCTTCCCTTTCTCTTATATTTTACTTTATTGTGATCTTTGCCATTTCATTTAACCTGTTTTCTTGATAATAAAGTTTCAATTGACCATTTTGTTTATTCTGATCTATTAATCCTTATGTACTTTTCATAAAAAAACGTTCTGAATTGAAAAAATCATTTTTTCTCAATTTTTTCGTTGCTGACAGGAAACACATTGTGATTGAAATAAAAAATATGCATCTAAACAACGTTTCGAATAAACCCTTTCATGTACAGTTTCTAGAAATACGAAATATGTTCTTGAAACAACAAAAATTATTAAAAGTATTCAATCAGAGTGTTTTTGAAATCAACGAAACAGGTCATCTTTTCTTATCTTCAAAAAGAATTCCTTGAAGAACACAGTGTTTTTGCTATTTTGTTAATAGATATTCAAATTTATTAAAATCTAGATCAGCTGAAACCAATAATTCAATTCATTTTTCTTCTAAAAAGTAATGTGACAACATTCTAGGTACTAAACAAATCCATTTGAAAGTAAATTAAGTTCGTGAGGCTTACGTATAAAATACATTTTTATGATCTGGACAATCCTATTGTTATTGTGTAGCTTCAAATTCAGAAAGTTTTCATTCTCGACGAGAAAGAAAGGCATTATGAGCCACTGATGAAATATTTTAGTTGTTATGAACTCAAAACCTACCAACAAAGTCTGAAACTCTGAGAGTAAGAAATAATTTCTTACTCTGAGCTGAAACCTCAACTAGTATAAATTCGCATGAAGTGTAACGGAGGGAATCCCAGAGAATTCAGAGCAATCAAAATCATATCCATTCAAGTTGTTTATAGAGAAGCTTGGTACCATAACTAGTTGGTGAATGTACTTGTACCAGTTGTACCCACTTGGTTCATTGGCCTCAAAAACTAGAGTCTGTTGTTTCACTTTATTTGCAAAGTCCTGTTCCCCTGAAGAAGTGGTGAAGGAAAATGTGGATAAAAATTATCGATCAACCAAACCTCGATTCATTTAAATGAGGCATTTTTTCCAGAACGGTCATTCAAGATGTTAGTACCCCTGTGACCGAGGTTGAGGACCCCCAGTCGAAGATGCTCGTCAAACTTGAGTGCGAATATAAAAGATGACCTTATGGCAACTTGTTCCTTAGGGTCTGGTACAGTTGAAAACGTTATTTTAATAACGGGAGTTTTAGTCAATATATTCGCACATTGAATGACTTGTCGATGTCAAATTATTTAAATACAGTGGAACTTCCCTATAACGAAAGGGCTAAATCCACACAAAAATTCGTTCTAAAGAAATTTCGTTTTACAGAAAAATGTTTTCTATAGTCAGCAATGATAAATTTAAGTTTATCATTCAAACTTAAACACTTGCTTTCAGACATTTAAGCACAACTTTTCACACTAGCGTAATGGTTAGATTGAAATCAAACAGCCAGGGGTGTATCGTATTTACAACTGTTTCAGAAGAATCTCTCTGCTCGCCGTAATGATTTAGTTAAAGGTCCGGATTTATTACGAACGTAGGGAAAAAAATCTGAAAAAACTCACCCTTATACCTTCTTACCAATACCCATTCAAAAAGTGATGTTCTTTGAATATTTCGTTATAGAGAGAATTTACTTCATTTTAGAGGGTGTTTTCAACATGGAATTTGGATTCAAGGTGCAATATCTTGTACGAAATTCGTTATACAGACGTTCGTACTGTATATTAGACACATCAAAGTTAGGGAGATAAAAGTTTGAGACATCAGCGAAAAAAATTTAGGAATTTTCGGTGATTTTGAAGGAAATGTGACGATGAATTTAGAATACACACCTACTTGGGTGTTTTCCATTGATGAACTTTCCGCCGAGATTTTAATTTATCAAATTTAGTAGTTATTTCAGAAATGTGTATTTCTTATTTTTATGAAACGTAACATTTGAAACAAGCTATAAAGTTACTGCAAGCAGATAGGTTCTGAAATTCCTTTTATTTTCACGGCTTATGATTGTCCAATGGCGCAGAATTCAATGAATGAAATATGGCATCGATAATAAAGTACAAAAATTTGTCTGTCAATGGATATTCTCAGTGATTTCCAGAAATAATGAAC
Source organism: Propylea japonica (assembly GCA_013421045.1). NCBI lineage: Eukaryota > Metazoa > Arthropoda > Insecta > Coleoptera > Coccinellidae > Propylea > Propylea japonica. The sequence continues at coordinate 65,877,289 of CM024244.1, read as the reverse complement.
CCTCAGAAAAACATTGCGATAATTCGTTTTTTTAGTCGAAGTAATGTTAATTTCGATGAAAAAATAAGCTAAATCACCGAAATAAGCTGGCGAGTTCAAACGGTCAGAATTGGCAGTTGAGTATGACGTACTAGTTAGCATTCATTTAATTGGTTCCGTGAAAGTGATCTGAGTGTAATCGGGGTGATAGAAATTTGAAGTTTTTAATTTAATTCGTGATTTACTATGGAAAAAATTAACTGGATGAGATTTAAATAAGTTGAAATCATTATGAATCGGAAACTCTATTGAGTTTGTCGTTTGTCCGAACTTGCGACTACTGCGAAAATTCAAAATCTTTCAGCTCCTTTTTTTCGAAAGTAAGAGTTATGATCAAATAGCATTGTTTTTGGCCGATACATGATTATTGAATAAGTTGTAAAAAATCACCCATCGCTCGAAATTCGAAACTGGTTTTGAGAAAATCCAAAAACATTTTGAAATGAAATGCGTATTTCTCGAAATCTATGGGTTTCAGAGAGAAGTTTATTCAACAAGAAATGTAAAAGACATTGTTATCCGGATTCGGTTATTTGGGTTGCAGTCAAATCAAATAGAATACTCGTTTTTCTTTAGCTCGAGCTTTCGGACTATTTCGGACCTTCATCAGGAACAGCTATAATTTCAAACAACTATATTAACAAAAATGCATACATGGTTTTAGAGCACTTATTTTTTGTATTTCAAGTCAGACGACTTCGCTCCAAGAAGATAACAATGTTCTCTATTTTTTTTGTTAAACAAACTTTTCTCTCAAACCCATAGATTCCGAGAAAAATGCATCTCAAAATGTTTCTGGATCTTCTCAAAACCAGGGGGGGAGAATCACTCCAGAAATCTGGTATTAACATTCGTTTATGTAGGTCATTTTTGGAAAATTCGTATTTGTTCATGCTATTTTTACTGTACTAAAAGTACAAGATTATTGCTGAAAAACATTGTCAAAAGAGCGATAAACAATCGAGATATTTTCTGCACAATTGGAATAGATTAAACCGATCAAAAACCATTTTTTTACATTCAACAATTCAAATACTCCTTCGTAGAACTTGGTTGCGGTAAGCATAATATCTCTGCAAATTCGCGTGTTGCTTTCAGCAATAATCTTGTTTGGTCAAGATTATTGAACCTGCCCCCCTTAAGACGCGAATAATGCGAATATCGAAGAGTACGATTCTGTGCAGAGTCCCACCTAGCCATTTCCACGGAAGGTTCGATAGATTTCAAATCCATTTAGTAATGAAAAGAAATTACCTGGCCGGTCAACCGACACGGAAAGCTTTTTCGTCCAGCTTTGAAGGGTACTTATCGGAATTAAATCATATATTCTGTCAAAGACAGGACTGCTGGTTCGAAAGAGAGGGGCGCTATACTTTAATAAAGTTTCTCTTTCTCGCTGAATACTTTACAGTTCGAACTTCGCGCGTCCAACGTGTGGCGAGTTATTATTCATAAAGATCTGCATCTTCCCACGATTTGTAAATATTTTGAAAAATAGATTTAGGTGAGTTGTTGCAACTATTTCAGGGTACGATGAACCTATCTAGCAATTTCGCTTGCTTGTTTATTTATTCGTTGTTTGTTTCGAAACAATCAAAACAATGGACTTAATTTTTTGTGAAACGAGTTCCAATTATTCTAATTGTGCTAGTTTTGATTTGAACCTCAACATGTATTGTGCTCTATTTTCGCTTGTCACTCATATTCCCACTTTTTCGATTAGCAACGAATTATTCTATTTCTCAGAAGTTGGTGATAAATATGTATTGCAAGCTAAATTATAAAATCAAATATATTTACTATTTTAATAAAACTCTCTAATTTATTTTCCGCACAAAGTTAATAAATTACAATTCTCAGAAAACTTGATACTTATATAACGAACTATGTAATACTAAATAGATCTTAACAAAATATTTATATTATCAATCATACGGTCATATCCTTCAATTTTTCCTCTACTTGGAGTATTTTAGGTGTCAAATGGTTTTTGTCGATGCATCCAAAAAAATATACTGAAGAAAGGTTCATTTTACAATATTATGCGTTTCAAGAACTAACTGTTTCAAGATATTTCTCTTTTGATTCGTTAAAAATTGTATTCATGTGGAAATATATGTCATAAATCATGTCAATAATCAATAAATTATTATAAGTAGTATAGTTATAAAATATTCAATTTGTTTTTTTTATATTATTTTGATCAGCCACTTACTTTTGGACAGGCAGTATGTTGCCTTCAATTTGAAACAAACTTTATTTTCGTGCGAAAATGAATCATTTTTACCCTTAACTCTCCTAAACGAAACGTTCTGGAGTAAACAACTCGAAGGTTCCCAAGCAATTGATTGAATAAGGAGGCAACCTGCTGCCTCCAAAAAATCATAAACAAAAAATTTGAAACTCTATCAAAATTATGTGATTTCAATTTCTGCCTGTAAAGCTATTTTGAGAATTAGCCTAATACTTGATTGAAGAAAAATAAGCTTCGTACCTTGAGCTGTAATTATTTCTAGATAGCTCTAACAAACCCTTTATAGCATTCATAATACAACTAATACGAGTAATAATATATTTTATTTAATAATGATAAGATTCAAACTGAAAAGTAAGGCTGAGCATAATTAATATTTACCTTCGAAAATCACATAGTTCGTCAGCAAAGTAATCAAATATGCAAAATGAAACCAAAACTAAAAGCTGATACATAAATACGAATTTTTTCACGAAACGAATGACACACTGTTAACGAAACTTGAAAACGATACACAAGTTCATCACACAACTCAAAAAATTTCTTGCAGAGTTTTTAAATGTTTTTCATAATAAAATTATTTTCACCTTCATTGAACTTGAATTGGATTTAACTGCTTTTAGATTGGAAAGCTCCTTTCGAAACATGTTTTTAAAGAAATTTTTTTGTTTCGTTTCGTGGCCTAACAATCAACTATGTAACATTGCATTAATTTGATGAGTCGGTAGAATCAATTTCGTCAATTTCAATTGATTGTCTTAGTAACATACTAAGCATAAGTAAACTATTGCCATTAATTAGATGCTCATTCAATGAACAATATTATTGTACCAGAATTATGAATTCTCCTCCAATTTATTCAATGGAAAACCTTTAATTGCGTCATGAAATAGTAGGTACTCCAGATATTTATTTTGAATAGGTTATTCTGAAATAGCCAAGAAAACCTGAGGCGAGGAATGCTAAATTATCAAGGTGTGAGTCACATTAGTAAAGAAAGTTATGCGTTAGATATCAAAGAACTTGTTTTCAAATTGATAACTCTTATACAATGTAAAACTCCATATGTGTCGGACAGACTAAAATAATCACTTTCAATTAACTTCATGTTTCATCAACAACATACTAAGGAAACAATTTTATCAAAATACAGGTTTTAGAAAAAAATGATAATAGCCGATTATGGTAGGTACTGATAATTTGAACTTCAAGTGTTCTTCTTTTGAATGAATTTTTTCTGCAGAATTTTACTGTGAAAATAAAAATAAAACACTGAGATGTATTTAGAAGCAACAGTACCTATTATAGATGGGTTTTACAATTTCATATGACCTGACCTAATAGAACGAATGATACAATTCGTGATTTTTCTGCTCTTAAATTATTTTCTGAAATAAAGGTTTATTCTTCTTGTTATATTATCCTTCTTGTTCGAATTTCAACGTATTTTATACCTTCAAAGAAATCCACAAGAGAATTTTAATGAATAAAATTGATAATAATTAAATCTCATTGAGTTTTGAAATCTCTCGTATATCGAAAAATTCAGCATCAATATTACAATGTATGACTACAAGAAAATGTACAGGGAACATCATGATTGCCAAGTGTGTCAGGATATGGGTTGTTTAGGAAATGAGCTGCAATATTTAATTTTCTATGTTTCTCACTGAAGAAAAATTTTTTCACTTTCTAAGTTGATATCAAAACTCAAGAAGTACATATGTTAGAAATAATTTTTCTGGTACTACACTATCAAAATTTTTAAAATACTAAGAAAAAATTATTCCATTTATCAGAACTCTTGGGTTAGCTGAGGCAAATCATATTCTTCTGTAACTAATTGATATAATAATGTTCACCTACAATTATTTATACTTCACTACACGACCCTGTAACTATTTTATCGAATTCTCATAGTATCTTGGCGAGGTTACTTAGGAATAATTCCTTGTAAGTAGTCAACAAAAAGGCCAAGTCATTACAATGTTATGTACACTATTTGAATTCAAATGAGCTCGAAATTTTTGTTACCATTCCAATGTCGTCTATGGAAATTTACGAAAATAAATTGCGATTCTGAGTTGATGATTCCATTTCAAGATTCTCATGGTACCATTGATATTTATTTTCATGATGATGTCCCATTACTATTAATAATTTCAAGTTAAATCTGTATTTGATACAAAAGAAGGAAGGTATAACTATAATTTGGGCAAATTAATTTTCCACAAAACTATTCGGTTTGAGTTCATACCTGAAAAAAATTCCAGTTGGAAAATTTTAGAGCAAAGTTCGATTGATAACATCACTCTAGAAAGAAACTATGTAGTCGAAAAAAATGATTGGGGTCCAAAAAAATTGTCTTTTCTTTGCTTGACCGGAAACAGTATAGTTTCGTTTATTTTGTGTTATCTGAATATAATTGTGGCTGTGTCATTTAAATTTGTATGATTGACATTACTTGGTGTCAAATTTTTTTTTCTAGTTTTTGTCAGACGAGCATATCTTAACTGAAAGATTTTTTTTATTTTCAGATGATTTTCAAGGTATTATTTCTTCAATTCCTGATATGGGGGATATCTCAGTCTACAGGTAATGAGACCTACAGGCTGCCAACAAATGTCGTTCCAGAGCATTACAATCTCAATATCATAACAGACTTTGACGATGACTTCAAGTTCAGTGGAAATGTTGAAATAGAGGTAAGTAGAATTTGCGAAATTGAAGAAATTATTCGAAAACCCACTATTCGAATTTCAATATCAAAGGAGTTATTGATTAATTTTATTCATTCATGAATGCAACTTTTCTATTCAAATATAAATCCTTCCTTAAAAATATCCACTTTCGAGATTGTTTCTTTCGGAAGTTAACAAATGGAAATCAGAAATCTAATGGAAACTCCTTCACTTCGTCAATTTAAGTGACCAGAAATTCGCACAGACAAAATTTTCCTAGAATCTTTCAATATCGTGCAATGATAAAAGTTCTGTTCAAAATGAAAATTAAGAAATATTGAAAATTTAACACTACAAATATTGACTGAATTTTTCCACTTCCATGAAGAAAATTGAATTGTTTTCTAATTTAAGGTGGTTTGCATCTCAAGCACTGACCGTATAAACCTGCACGTGAAAAACTTAACTATCGATGAAGGCGATATTTCGATAAAAGATATAACAGCAAATAAACCAATAAACATAAGGGTAATCGAACATGATGAAGACAAGGAATGGATGATACTGCAAACAAAAACGCCCTTAGAAGAAAAGCACAAGTACCTGATAAGCATAAAATTCGATGGAAAGCTTGGCAATAGTCTGAGTGGATATTATAGAAGCCACTACGAAACGAAAGATGGAGAAAAACGTTGGCTTTCTGTTACACAGTTCGAGCCTACTCATGCAAGAAAGGCGTTCCCTTGCTTCGACGAACCATTGATGAAAGCTACCTTCAAGATCAGCCTAGGAAGGAAGGATGGGTACACCTCTCTTAGTAACATGCCTATTGAAGACACAAAGCCAATGTAAGCATAACCGAAATAATCAGTAAAACCTGATGTGAAGCTTGTTTCCAATTGCGCAGATTTTCGAAGAAAAAATAAAACACAGTTTTCATTTTGAAAAACATTTTATGGGTAATTGAAGTTACCAATATAGCTTCCAAATGGACGATTATGTAAACCATAGAATTAACGTTATTTTCTTTACGTCTGTAAATAAATGCGAGAAACTTTGGGAGATGATTCCCCGACGAAAATAATCAGGGCTATAGTTCATATAATTTTTTTTTCGAAATCGACCTCTCTTCCAAGATATAGCTTTTAGAAAGCGAGGACGAGTTGACAGTTTTAAATTTTTTAGGAGTTCTAAAAAACATCGTGTCATAAAACTATACATAATATGATTCATTAAGTAGATGTTACTCACAAATTTTTTCTTTGAGAGTATCCAAGTAAACAAACGCTACGCTCTAGGGGCTAAACAAGCCTCCTGCCGATGCGGACGTAGCCAAAGAGAATTTTATTTTTTTTTTAAATCTATCCCACGAAAATAAATTTTCAATGAAAATCATAGGGGGTTTTTATTTTCCAACCCTAATGATAAAGTTACGAGATTTAAAAAAATAGTGTGAGTAACATCTACCTAGTGCTTTATGGATGTATAGTTTTTAAAAAGCTGTGAAAAAAATCAAAAACTGTCAACTCGTCATCGCTGTATCTTGGAAGGGGGGTCGATTTCAAAAATATTCATAAGAACAACCCCTGTTTATTTTCATCGAGGAATCATTCCACAGAGTCCCTCGCATTTGTTTACAGACACCCTGTGTAAAAACATTTTTCACAGAACTCCGGTTTCCATTGAATAATACAATAATTTGAACACGTTGATGTATCATGTAGAAAGCCAGTTTTATAAATATCATACATCACACTTCTTAAATGTCAGAATACCTAGGTCCCAGACGAATTCAATGCGCCATCTATATATAAACTCACAATGTGAAGAACCCTTGATAAAGATAAAATTCACTGATTTGCCATGCTTTTTTTTACAAAAAATAAGATGGCATTTAAATTTTGTACCTTGTCTTCAGCGATATAAATGATGTATGATTATTGAACATCCTGTGTACAATATTGATTGTCTATTTTACTTATCAGGGAGGGAAAGCCTGGATGGTATTGGGACATATTCGAGAATTCAGTGCCAATGTCGACATATCTCGTTGCCTTTATGGTTTCTGACTTTGGTCATGTGAAATCACCCTTGAAGAATCTTGGCAATAACGTTACTTTCAACATCTGGGCAAGGAAAGATGCACTGAATCAGGTGAGAGTCATTTCATTGAAATCAGAGTCAATTTGTCAGGTTTCCAGGAATACGAAAGAAAACTATACATTGTATATCTCACAAATAGATCCCAGAAATTAACATCTTCATAACATAATTGCATACAAACGATGTCAATACTGCATTAGAATCTTAGAAGTTCAGAACCTGAGACTATGCTGAAGAATTATCAGATAAAAATCATTTATTGCAGGAACCTTTTATACAGTTGGAACAGCCAAACTCGATAACAAATAAATGAGAGCGTGTTGGGAAGAACGTTTGGATACGTCGATTTGTATTCTTTGATGCACATTTTTTTTTAAATTATATAGGATGTGTCATGTGGCAGTGGGCGATACCAACTTTCTCATTTCAAATACAACCCCCTTTAATCAATTAGTTTTTTGTATTCTTTAGAAAATTCTTGACAATTTCTAGTACAATGTCCCATACCTTTTTTCAACTGTTTCGGAAATATTGAGTGTTTTCAGATGTATTACAAGAATTAACAATAAAAAAAATTATATTATTTTATAAAAAATGTCCGCCGCGAACGTCTTGTGAAATAAAATATTTTTTTTATGTTAATTTCTGTAAAAACCTGAATTCGCGGCGAATATTTTGAATATCTCTCACATTGAAATTAAAGTCTTTTGTTTTTTTTACAATATTTGTGGAATAAAATGATTTTTTTCAATGTTAACTTTTGTAATACATCTGAAAACACTTAATATTTTCGAAACAGTTGAAGATAGGTTTGGGACATTGTACATGAATTAGGTATGTCTATAATTGTCTGAAGAATCCAAGAAACTAATAATATACAGGGGGTTGTATTTAAAATGAGAAAGTTGGTATCGGCCACTGTTACATGACACCCTATATAATTATTTTTTTGAAAAAAATGCGCCTCTAAAAATACAAATCGACGTGTCCAAGCGTTTTTTCCAACACGCTCTCATTTATTCGTTTTCGAATTTATTCCATTTGGCTGTATAAGACATTAACTATAGGCCTTAAATAGAATATATTTTTCCGCTGACCTCGAAATAAAAGGTGATTTTAATGTGTACGAAATTGAGCATTAATTACTCATTTTAATGTTTAATTTTTTAGCAATTTTAATGTGCAATCCTCATGGCAACCGTACACAAAGTATTCAGAAGCACTACGAGAAATGTCAAAACTTCACTGAAACATAGAAATTCCATTGTGTCAAATGTATGTCTTGTGCAAAATGAAAATGTATTCCAATCAAGCATTTATACCCTATTTATGTTGGGATCATCGGAAAAATCTTGTAATCAACACGGTTATTAATCTAGCGACTAATGATCTCGAACTATTTACGCGTTCTCTCCGCTCACGCATTAAAATAATATATTGACCATTAGTCGCTATCTTTAATAACCTAGTTTATTGAATAACTATTTCTGTCGATCTCAAAATTGAAGGTGATTTTATTGTGTACGAAATTGATCATTAATGATCCATTTCAATGATCAATTTCTGCTATTTTAAATAACTATTTCTGTCGATCTCAAAATTAAAGGTGATTTTATTGTGTACGAAATTGATCATTAATGACACATTTCAATGATCAATTTCTGCTATTTCAATGTGCTATCCTCATCGCAACCCTTCACAGAGTTTTCAAAAGCACTACGAGAAATGTCGAAACTCTTATTATGTCAAATATGAGTCTTGTGCAAAATGAGAATGTATTCCAATCAAGAATTCATACACGATTTATATTGAGATCGTCGGAAAGATCTTGTAATCAACTCGAACTATTAAAATATCTTGACCAACCTAGTTGATTAAATAACTATTGATAACTCTTTCGAATAAGTGTTCATTCTTGAATGAGTGAGTTAATTAAGGAGTAACAAAACCCTTGTTCTCTTCCAGGTGGACTTCGCTAACAGTGTAGGACCAAGAGCACTCGCTTTCTACGAAGAATTCTACGATTTGCCCTACCCTCTCCCGAAACAGGATATGGTCGCTATCCCGGATTTCAGCGCAGGTGCTATGGAGAACTGGGGACTCATCACTTACAGGGAAACTGCCCTACTCTATGACAAGAATAGCTCGACCACACAGAGCCGGCATAGGGTGGCAAGCGTGATAGCTCACGAATTAGCTCATCAATGGTTCGGAAATCTGGTGACCATGAAGTGGTGGACGGATCTATGGTTGAACGAAGGATTCGCAACCTACATGGCAGCTTTGGCTGTTGATCAGCTTTATCCTGAATGGCACTCGCTGGAAGAGAGTATCGTAGATGGCGCTGTCAGCGTTTTTTACATCGATGCCTTGAAATCATCCCACCCAGTAAGTATTAAGCTTTCAATTGTTATCCTATCTTGTTGAAGGTATTCCGTAGGAACATTCGATATTTTGAAGAGGTTTAACGCCTAACATCGCCATGATACTTCGGAGCTGATCTCGTCCTCGTTCAAAACAAAATGCAAGGAAGTGGTATCAAACAGAGCACCTATGGATGGCTATTTCGTCCTTATTAGGACTCATCAGTCCAGGAGAGCTCTGGATGATACAAGGTATTTTTTGGAACTTACAGCGCAATGACATCTTCTTTGAGGTACAAGGTCTCCATAAATGATTGTAACAGCGCAGATGGCTCTGGATTATTTATTTATTTATACTACTCTGTTAAGCTGGTTGGGTGTCGAATTACGGGGCTGGAATTATCAATGTCAAAAAGAGATAGAAATAAATATTTTGAAAGATTTGATAAATTTGTCAAGATGGCATAAAATGCAGCAAAATGAATATAATTCAAAGCCAACTGCGCTGTTGCAATAATTCATAAAGACCCCGTATAAATATAACGAAAACGTCATCTCTAGTTCCATACGAAAACGAGATAAGCTCCGAAGTATGAGTTTAATATTCGTTGATTGCAATTGATTAATATTATTATTCTCTGCTTTCACTATTTTGATAATCATGGCGATATTACGAGTTGAACCTCTTCTTATTATTTACTACGGTGTCAACTGACGTTACCCAGAGCGCACCGCGTCGTGGACTGAAGGCGTAAAATTTGCGAAATGCAAGAACGCTTCAATCAATGTGACAAATGGTAAACATTCTGCTACTTCGTTCAAGGTTCATGCTATGGAAGAAGGTTTTCGTATGAAACTAGACACTACGTCTTCGGTATATTTATACCTTAAAGAAGATGCAATTTCGCTGTAAGTTCCAAGAAAAACCTTGTATAATTCAGAGCTATTCTGTGCTAATGAGTACGAATAAGGACGAAATGACCATCCATAGGTGCTCTGTTTGTTACCAATTCCTTGCATTTTGTCTTGAACGAGGACGAAATTAGCTCCGAAGTATGATTTTAATATTGGTTGGTTTAATTCGATTAAAATTATTCTCTGCTTTCACTTTTTCAATATTTTTGTTTGCAGTCTGAAATAATGAAAGAAATCTGTAAACACTCATCTCTTAAAAGGTTTCAGTCAAAATCGACAACCCAGATCTGATATCCGAAATATTCGACACCGTTTCCTACGAGAAGGGTTCTTTCCTCATTCGCATGATGGGTCTTTTTCTGGGCGACGAATCACTGAAAGAGGGAGTCAACAGCTTCCTCAAAAAGCACAGATTTGACAACGCAGAACAAGATGACCTATGGGCTAGTTTAACCGAGGCAGCTCACAAAAACAAAGCTTTGTCTCCTGATATGACTGTTAATACTATAATGGATTCTTGGACTCTCCAAACAGGCTATCCTGTTGTCACTGTTACCAGGAATTATGATGATGGTTCTGCAGTTTTAACGCAGGTCGGTACTAATATTTACTAGTACAAAAATTTGTTTTCTAGCCTTATCAATCAGATAGTCATTGCAAACAGAGCCTTTTGTTTATTCACCGCCCACTCTTTTTGTTTAGGAGCGATTCTTCAGAGACACCATAAGACTAAGAAATGCCTCAGCAGAAACTTGTTGGTGGATTCCAGTAAGCTACACCACCGAAAGTGAATTAGATGTCAATACCACCACTCCAAAGACTTGGATGACTTGTCCACTGAACGAAACCACTATTACTGAACTCAAAAGTGACGACTGGCTCTTATTGAACTTACAACTGGCATGTAGGTTGTTTCAATTATCTGTCTTCAAATATTATAGTGATTTGAATGATTTGTGGCGCGACAGATTTTTGTGATGATTGCCTCGAGAAACACAATGTTTTCGGTAGAGCAAAACATAAGAATTTACGCCTAAAGACGTCTAGCAAATGCTGGCTGAAACTTTGAATTTTAGAGAAGAAAATGAAGAGAATAAACCAGATTTTCGAAAGATTTCAATAATTAGAAATTTCAAGTCTATAATCATTTTGCTGATGAGAATGTAGTCCGGTCACGAAAGTTTGAGCTGTCGGTTGGCCATGACAATTTGGCATATTCCACTGTGTATATTAAAATTTTAGGTTATGTTGTTTATTTTCTTGTCAGATTGATACGCAATGTTGTCAATACCTCTACAATATGCATATGTCAATATGCATAGAGTTCTCTGATAACTCAAAAACTCCCTTTTTCAGCATTGTATAAAATAAACTACGATGAACAGAACTGGAATCTTTTGGCTGACACCTTAAAAAGTGAGGACTTTAAGAAGATCCCTGTTCTCAACAGAGTTCAAATCATCGATGACGCTTCTGAATTTGCATGGGTTGGTCTTCTTAAGTACCAACTACTTTTCGACATTTTGGGTTACCTCAAGAACGAAACCGAGTACTCACCTTGGATGACTGCCATCGAGAATCTCAACGTTTTAGATATACAAACTATGCAATATCCATCGCACAGTCTATTTAAGGTGAATATAAATAATTGTTGAATGCATATCTTATCGAAAGATCAGCTCCAGGTTTTCATATTCAGAACTGTTTTTTCGTGGAATTCTTCATTTGATAATTTTCATTTTTTGTTGAACTGTAGTTGGCTCATTCATTTGAACATCAAATAATAATAGTAATCGCCTATCGATATCTTTATTGATCAATAGACTGTTATGTTCTCGTTTCAACTCTGCCACATATTTGAGTTTGCGCATATTTGCAGAAATACATGAGAAATCTTCTTCAACCTCAATTTGAAAAATTCGGAGTGAAGATCAGCACTGAGAGCGACAGGTTGGATACCATTAGTCACCAAGAGATGATAATTAGGAAATCCTGCTCATACGGCAATCCAAAATGTCTGGAAGAGACCAAACAACTTTTTGCCGAGTACCAGAATAGTTCAAAAGATGAAAATCCGTAAGTATATGCCATAAATAAAATGATTGTTACTCGATTACATTGAGATACTTTACAAGCTGCTACTGAGTGAATTTAGTAGCTGATTGTAACTTCGCTCATTGTAATCGTGTTCACAAGCCAACAATCTTATTATAAAAAAGCTGCGACTAAAGTTGAAAGCTGGGCTGCTTTACATGCTAAATAGCTAGCGTTTTGGCTTGTTGGCATGTAAACAAGCCGTGTGTAATCACAGTTGCTACTTACTAAACACTGTGAGTTCTCACCTACTGGGTGGTTCCTGGTTCTTAAATTTGAAAAAGTATTTGACATTTATCTTAGATCCTTGACAACGATACAAACATAAATCTCACGTAGATCGCTAGATTGTTGGCTACTCAGCGAGCATACAGTTTGGTGTGTAATCATCACCATGTCACAAGCTAATTCACTCGCTTCTAAATTCGCTCAGTAGCAGCTTGTAAAGTATCTGAATTTAATCAACCCAATATGGATATAGAAGCGAGTGGAAGATTAAAATGCTTTAATATTTTGCTATGATGATTTGGTTAATTATTTGTCTGTGGATCAAAGAGATGTTATTTGCAGAAATTTTGCAATATCTGAACTAATATTAACATATGAATTCCTCAATATACTACAAGATGAACAAAGTAGTGAAGAATGTATCTATGATAGATTAAGTTCAATTCGAGGGCCTTATTATTTTTATGAATACCCTACAATATTCGACCAGATTTTTTGTTCTTGAGAAATTTTCTTCAATGAAAGTAGAATCGATTTTAAAATGAAATCAAACAAACTGTGAAGAAGATACTAAGAAAATTCTCTTTTGATTCGAAAAGCCTAGTTTCCACGTCTTTGCTAGATGGATACAATTTTATTCTAGTATGCCTGCATTATGTAACTGTCATTTGTGGTTTATTAATTGCAATAAGCCTGTGTCTTCAAGGCCTCAAAAGAACAGTCTATGGGTCAAACGTAACGATTGTGTTAACCAATTCACGTTACCTCTACGTAAACTCCATATGTGAAACGCAAATGGGAAAAAAGTTGAAAACCAGATAAGAATGAAAATAAAGAATAAATTATATTTCAGAATTCCTAAGGACCTACGTCGAATTGTCTACTGTTTCGGTGTAAGAGAAGGGGGTGAAAAAGAGTGGAACTTCCTGTTGAACCAATACAAAAAAGCCAACTTAGCCAGCGAAAAGAACCTAATGATGAGGGCTTTAGGATGTACTAGGAATACATGGTTGCTGAAACGATACTTAGAGATGACAATTCAAGAAAATTCTGGTATCAAGAGACAAGACGCTTCAACTGTTTTCGTTTCTGTCCTAACGAACCGACATGGTTTCGAGATCGCTAAAGATTTCTTGTACAACAAGTTCAATACCATCCTTGACTAGTAAGATTGAGTTATAAGGGGGTATCGACAAACATTAATCTCTTCTTCTTTATAGCAATGAACGTGATTCGAATATATTCAACCGATACATCAAACCTCTGGCCAAATACATGACTAAACCTGAAGACTACAAAGAGGTAAGAAAGCAGAGTATCGCACCATAAAGAGCATGTAAAAATAGTTAAGCTGATATCAGAATGAAGAATGTTTTTCCTGAATATGCCTTTTTTACAGTTTAAGAAATTCATTTCCACGAACGAGGAGAAGCTTTCTGAGATAAAACAGAGCATTAGACAAGCCACTGAGACAGTCGAGTTAAATATGCAGTGGCAATCGAAATATCAAGAAGAAATCGAAAGAATATTGGAAGATTTGACGAGAGACTATAAAGTTTAGTCTTCGCAGACTAGGCATCAACACTTAAGATCTCAATCGAATTATAACTCATCTTATTGTAGGTATGCGTAGTGGTATTTATATCCAAAAAGAAACTACTGGATTTATGCCTATTTTATTGATACTATGTCTAGTAAATACCTAGTTTAACCGTCCATTAGGATAACAGTGATTAATGTATTGGAAAAATTTATATAATCTCCGATATGATCCAAATAAAATGTACTTATAAACATGTTTAGTTTGTTATAGAAGTTAAAAGTATTATTTTATAGTTTCTCGATATGAATGGTTCGAATTTGATATTGATTCTTCTCAAAATACACTACGGCTCTCTTTTGTGTCCTGAATCAACTGTTAAATCAAAGAGGTAGGTACTTTCTAAATTAACGTTATGGTAGATTGTGATGTGAATTGAACGAAGCAAGAAATAATGGTCAGAAAAGTATTTCGTCTTTTTTTCGACTCCCATTATCATTTCATTATTATAATATATTTTGAACCAACTCGTTCAATTGATCCTTGAAAGCACCAAAAGAGATTTCAGAAGCCAATCAGAAAAATGGCGAATTTCTCGAAATTCTTATTCCGAAAAGTTACTTTCAGCTGTGATAATAAGTAGAAGTACCTATTTATGCTCAACGCAAGGATCTATAAATTCACTTATTGGTTGAACACTAGGAAGGCGATGAAAACTTCCTAGGTTATGTTCAATAAACATATCAGAGTAATTCACATGCAACATATCAATAACAGTTTACTCATAGGAAAGCATTTTTCGTTAGTAAGTGTTCTAAATCCTCCTGCGCCCACGTGCTATAAGCGACGCAGCTGGCGTCGAGACGGCAATGTCAGTTTATTTCTGCGATCGTGAAAAACGGTAACGAATTGCTCAGGTGAGTATAAAAGTCTAGTATTTTTTGTTCTAGAATTATATTTTTCAACTGTGCCCATTATGTCATCGCAAAATTTAAAATACTATTAGTAATGGTGTGAAGTACCTCGAAACCTTTTTTATTCATGACGAAAAAACCAGTCTTGAAAATAAATTCAAACTGTGAATCTTATTCAAATTGAAAAAATTGTAATTCTTAAGGCGCTCTTTGTTTCATCAATTTAAATCCTTATTATTGGAAAAATTGTTTCATGAAATCTAATAATATCAAACTATTCTGGTGAGTAGGTGTGAAGTGAATTCTGGCCAGGAACGTTCTTCAAAATTATTGAATTCCATCAAGTAGGGTATCTAGGAGGTATTTATATTGGGATTTTGTTTCCTCGTGTATCATGAAGTTTGACCTTCTTTTATTTCAGTTTTTTTTATTCTGGTCGTTCCAGAATGTCATGATTAGTAGTATAAACTTCAGTAGGTATTGATTTTTCCTTCTTGAAATCCATAAATTATTGCAGAAATAAAATCTTTTTACATACTTCAAGAATATAATTCAGAACGTACAAGTTGATTGAAATTAACTAAATAGAATAAAAACTGGATAATTGGTTTATTATTCATTTTTCGAAAAAATCATAATTCCATGTGATATACTGCAAATGTAAAAAAAACGAGTAAATTCAGACAAGGCCATAGCGAGAGGGGGTCCGGACATCCCCAAAATTCTTCAAAAGTACAGGATTAGAACATTTTTCTTTGAAAATTGTCATTTTGCCATTCGGTGGACCCCCCGAAATTTTTCTCTGGCTACGGCCTTTAACTCAGAGATGAATAATGAAGATTTATTAAAGGGGTAGGACTTTATTTGGGTGTTTGCATTAACTTCATTGTGCAGTTATGGAATAATGAAATCATTAAGTCAATGTAAATATTGTTACAAATATACGTAACCAAATAATTCAGTTTAATCTGACCTAAAATGATTAAAAATGTGACTTAGCGATTCATGAAAAAACTGGTGTCCATAATCTGTATTGAAAACTATAAATTAATGTCATCAGATAATTCAGGGTGTTGAAATATATCAATAACCCGATTTCTATCAATAGTAATTTTTTGAATAGCAAACGAAATCTTCCAGCATTTCCACCAGAAAAACTTTAGATTCAGGAAATTGTACAGTGTACGATTTCTTAATGTTTTAAGTTTCTTCTTTCATTGAAATCTATAGTTATTTCGGGTAAATCAGACAGGTGTTTTATCCTGAAGTCAAATATTTCAAATTGTATTCTGAACCTTGAAAAACATTTTTAGACAGTTATATTTAACAACACCTGCGTTCCATAAATTTCCCCAGCCTATATATAATGCACTATTTCTACTATCTGAAGGTTCAATGAAAATTCAAACAGGTGAAAAAGTGCGAGTTCACCTAACCAATCAAATCATTTATCATTTTATAAAAAATATCTAATAATTTTGACACAAAGTATACAGAAATCACTAAAACCTAATACTTCCAAAGCAATAGAATTATTCTTGAATGAAAGAAAATATATTTAGTTTTGAATTGGAATTTCGGGAGAATAAGAATAACATAGATTAGAAAAGATAAGATCATTCCTCACCTTCACATGTATTCAACCTGAATCTTTGTTTTAAACAATATTCATGCTTCAAAACCTGCAAATAACGTCGACTCATAATTTTTTTGGCAGACAAGCTGAAAACACAGCAAACAAGGAGTTAATTATGAAAAACCAACTTGCCTAATCATCGAGTTTCTCAATGTGCCAGAATATCTCATGACTCCAATTTTTAGAGAGGAATGATCGTTAGAAGTGCGACGATCTGTCTGGTATCCAAGTAGACCTACGTCACAAGGATTAAAAAAATTGCAAAGAAATACACGTCAATGCTATAATAGATGATCTTCAGAACTTTCAATTGATTTGTTTGCATTCATGGTGGTTTCGTATAATCATTTATCTGAATCTTAGCGGTTCATCAAACAATTTTCGACATTTTCGAAAATTACATTGTTAGAATATTATTACATATGTTTATATACAGTGCGCATCGAAAGTATGGAGCAAATTTATTTTCTCTGAAGAAAATTATTCGGCAACCAAATTCTGACACAGGTCAATTTTTGTCTCACTTTTTCCTCCAAATTTTTATGAAATTTTTGAAGGATTTTCCTTACACCCTGTGCTATTCCCATCAACCCCTCAATTTTTTCGAGTATGGAAAGTGGGTCAATTGATACTGTTTTGTCTTTGTATCTTCGTTACAGGCGTGCAGGAATTTTCAGGAAAAACTTCACTTTTTTCTTTCATTTTCTGGATACATGAAAGCAGCATATAGACCTCAAATTCCAGAAATGCGTATTTCCAATTCTGTTTCAGTTGACAATGACAACAAAACTGTTAATATAAACATGATACAGAAATAGATACACTCCATGACTAGCCACTTGGCACCTCCATTTCTGATTACTCATTCAGAACATTTAACCGTGTACTGAGCAGTTTGTTTGGACCTGTGAACTTCCTAGTTTTTTTTCAGCGTAATCGATAGCCTGAAAAATGCCAATTAGTTCTCTGGTTCAATAATGTGAACCCGATCCAACTTCATGAGTCACCTGAATGTTTCTGCTTTTACAATCCTGGCTTTCCATCGTTAGTAAACATGTGTAATGTTCACTTCAGAGATTAATGTTTATGCACTTCGAACATAATTCACTTAAAACCGCACAAATCAAAATGTTTTGCTTTCTGTTATGTCTGAATAAGTTACTGGTACAAATATAAAATATCAAAGGCACAATTTCGATGGTGGAAAATAAGGTGAATGCTTTCGTTCTTCATTAATTGAACCATAGGAAGTGTCACCAAGTCACCAAGCTCTGGAGCGCACGTTCTACTTAAACGAGTTCTATATCGTTTTGCCCAAATGTCTGTAATTTTCGAATTTTGAGCCGAAAATGTTCTCAAATGATGGAAATGAATTCGTTAACCAGCCAAATCGTATAGGGTATTTCATAAAATATAGCTATTCAAAATTTTCGTTCAATATCTCAGACAAAACGAAACCAATCGAAATGAAATTTTGCAAACACATGCAAGATGCTCATAATAAGCCTCAGGCAAAATTTTGTGACCCTGGTATGAACAGAACTCTGAAAAATTCAATTGAAATATTGAAAAGAAGAAAATTTATATGTCATTAACGAGATATCCGATTCGAGTGATATACTCAATGATCATGCAGAATTTCAAGAAAATCATTTGAGTAGAACGAGCTTTCGAAAAAGGAAAAGATTTTCGATGTTTTCCCTTTTATTCAAGAAGTTGTTATTAGGATAAATTGGACAGAAAATAATTTGGAGTTTGCGAAGCCATTGAACTGCTTCTTTATTGACACATCATGAGTTCAAGATCGTCGATCGTTAAAATTACTCCAATCCATCTATTTTGATGAATGTTTATTTCCGTTTGATGATTTACTGTCTCGGAATTCACATTTGCATCAAACTGTTGAAAGTTTCCAAGAGAGTTGGGTGATAACTCAATTGCAAACCTGGCTCTATTCAAACGCATTTTAGATTTGTTATTGAAATCTGAGATTGTTAGGATTACTGATTCTTACTAGTAAGACATATTCAAGGAAAGTTTCTACTGTAACATAAGTTGAATAAGACTTCAAATAAGAGGTTTTAAATTTAGAAAAAAAAAAGGTATTCAAGAAGGTCAAATTGTGGCTTCGATTCAACAGCTTTTGGAACTGCCCACTTCGGTTTTTTTAGATTCTCCTTTTCAATATTCCAACTGAATTTTCTATGGTTAGGATAATGCGATTTTCTCGAAATTTTGCATGCACATTCAGTATATCAATCTCCATTCACAAAATACCACTTGAATCGGATATCTCCTTATGGAAATATGAATTTTTTTTTCAATATTCCAATAGAATTTTCTATGGTTCTGTTCACACTATAGCCACAAAATTCTGCTTGAGGCTTATTATGAGCCGCAAAATTTCATTTTGATTGATTTCGTTTCGTCTGAGATATTGGGGAAAAAATATATAAATGGCCTTTTTTATGCAGTCGATATGATTTGGCTGGTTGACAAACTTAACCGAAACATTTGAGAACCGAATTCACCCTGAAAGTTTCAAGTCCCTGGGACAATCCCTTCGACAGTTATCGTGCTAACAGGCGGCCTGTCCCTCGGACAGTCGAACCTTATCGTTTCATTTTCAGCTCAAAATTTAAAAATTAAGGTCATTTGGCGAAACGATATAGTAGTCTTTTAAGTAAAACGAGCGATAAAAAACAGAATTGCATAAATTATACAATTGATGACTTCAATTCGATGAATACATTTAATAATTTCATTTCGAAACCACATGATAGTGGCAAAGATCATTGTGTAGGAGTAACAACGTCAGAACTTTATGCATCTCAACACAAACGTGTCAGAATAAAATTAAAGCTCACCTTTTCTTGAAATAAAGTTATTATTGCTTGCCAAGCTCCACGACCGTGAAAAATCGAGCATATGTTTCTAATTCGTGTATCAACATCAGTTTGATACACAAAATGAATTGCAAAGCGTACATTCCAACGCGAATATTTATTGCCACAGTTTCCAAGATTCATATTAGAAAAATTGAATAAATAAAACTGTATTCATGGTTATCTATTTTCCGAAATAATTTGAAAGTTAAGTGAGTTTTCCGTCGAACTCAAAATAAAAGGTGAGTTTAATGTGTACGAAAGTGAACATTGATGACCCATTTTAATGACCAATTTCTGCTATTTTAATGTGCAATCGTTTTGGCAACCGTTGACAGAATATTCAGAAGCACCACGAGAAATGTCAGAATTCTACTGGAACATAGATAGGTACATAGAAATTTTATTATGCAAAATGAGAATGTATTTCAATCAAGAATGCATACACAATTCATATTGAGATCGTCGGAAAAATCTTGCAATCAACTCGGTTATTACTCAAGCGACTAATGGTCTCGTTCGCTTAAATACCTTGACCATTAGTCGCTGTATTTAAAAACCTAGTTGATTAAATAACAATTAATGTGCAATTGCCATGGGCAACCAAAACAAAATCATTCAGGAGCTATACGAGTAATGTCAAAACTCCAATAGAACATAAAATCATTGAAATTTTATCATGTCAAATGTATGTTTTGAACAAAATAAGAATTCATTTCAATCAAGAATTCATTTTCACTTCCTGAGGAGGTCGATGGAAAGATCTTGTAATCAACTCATTTATTACTAGCGATCAATAAACTAGTTTATTGAATGACTATATTAGTTACACTGACGCAGCTAGGGGGTAGCTTTGGGGCTGCGGTCTTCTCCAAGAATTAATTTCTTCGTTATACCTTTCTTCTTTATTTTTCTGCCACTTTCGTATTTGTTGTATCATCAAGAGTTGTTCAGTTAAGCCCCTCCCCCCATAACATAATCCTGGCTGCGCCACTTATTATATCTCACTTTTATTTTTCAGAGTTGGGGTAAAATACGAAAGAAAATTTGATCCAGTTGAGGACAACACACAAATAAAATGGCCCACCATCCAAAATTAGTGAACAAACAGTTCAACTCTCCAATAGCACTTTATTCGCAACAAAACGTTCAGGAAGTTCTTGAGAGAGACATGCAAGTTTTAACGAATGGAGGTGTAGGGTGAGTTAAATACATTGCTGTTTTGAAAAAACATTGATTTCTCCAATGAAAATGGTATGGATCAGATTGTCAGTTATTGTGTTAACAGTTGGCCATTGAAATCAACTTTGCACCCTTGAATTTATGAACTGTATGAGGCATTGAAATTAACTAGAACTTTTTATTGATAAATCCAACATTTCCTCTTCATTTCATGAAAAAGAGACTGTAATCGAAGGAAAATATTCATTTTTGCATTCATCGGAATAATTTAATGTAATTATACAATGGGTATTTCCAGTGATTTCTAGAAAAATCATTCAAAAAATAATGGAACTCTAGAAAATCATAGCGATTATTGAATTATTTTTTCGTTTTGTTGTCAGGCTTCCGTGAGAAAAAATTATCGAAATAACGGAAATCAGCTAGAGAATCGAAACGATAAGAGTTGGCGGTTGAGTGTGATAACAATCCCAATTTCAATATTTAATTTCAAGTTAATTTTTTGAGATGGTAAGAATCATTTGGAAAGTTTTTATCCAAACTTATTTTTAATGCAAATCCTACCTAAAGTAGGATTTTATTTGTTTACAATTGTGTTGATTTTAAATTATGACAGAACAGCTAATTAAACTAAACGAAAAATATTATAAAGAACTAAAAAACATCAATGAAAGAGAGTAAATAACCTCGTTTGTTAGACCCTGAGGAAGAATAAAATATTATTCGAAAGCTAGGTCAAAAAACAAAAAGAGAAAACCACTTTACTCTCAATAACCCAGTCTAATCTCCCTTAACAAACAATACATATATAAATAAAACAAGACTGTAAAAAACAATTAGTATTTCATTAATATATCTAAAATTTTAATAAAAAACACAATAAGGTACTGAATATATTTCTTGAAGATTTCAACATTTGGTGACCGCAACAAGACCCTTCTATGACAAGCGTGAAAAAAGTCAAGTTGATACATGAGACATTTTTGGAGAACTGGTTATTGTATATTTTGTGATAAAAAGAGCTTTTAGTCCGAGAGCTGGCACGAATTTTAGGGTAGGTATTTGAGGCAAGCTGAAAACTTGTCAGATTACTCTCCTATTATATCCCAACTCGGGATTGCAGACCTGGCTGGTGAGTAGCGGGGCTAAATCAACCCCTACATTTTTAATGGCCTGGCAGGTAGAAAGCCCTACCGAAATGATCTGTCTTTTTGGGAATCTTATTTTTTAGTTATAAGTAACACTCCATTAAAATTTCAAGCTGCCAAATAATTTAATCGGGGTTTTAACATTGCCAGACGCGTGCAAAAATATTTTGCAAAAAATTATAAAAAATGTTTTCGAGGCAGCTTGAAATTTTAATGGAGTGTTACTTATAACTAAAAAATAAGATTTCCAAAAAGACAGATCATTTCGGTAGGGCTTTCTACCTGCCAGGCCATTAAAAATGTAGGGGTTAATTTAGCCCCGCTACTCACCAGCCAGATCTGCAATCCCGAGTTGGGATATAATAGGAGAGGTATCTGACAAGTTTTCCGCTTGCCTCAAATACCTACCCAAAAATTCGTACCAGCTCTCCTACTATTTAATTAATATAATGAAAGTAGATTTGGCCCTCGATTGACAAGGTATGACCATATTCGTTAGTTGAAGTACATAAGAATACTGAAGAAATACCAATTTAAAGAATATTATATCAAAGCTGAATCTATGAAGCATCTGACAGCAGTGAATAATAATCTCATTATTCCCTTGTGACTAATGGGTATTATTAAGGCCGGATACATATACATACACTGGGGGGATTTTACAATAGCCGTGAATAAGCTTTATTATAATTTACAGTTCAATGTGCTTCTCAATGTTAGAAGGAAAACTTTTGTTCCGAAATTTTTAAAACTGTACTTTCGAACTACAACTACTGAGAAAACTGACATGCCGATTTTCTCAAAGTTCGAGAAAGAGGTGAGATAAAGATGCAATTAAAAGAACTCAATGCCAAAAAACAATTCAATAAATCGTCATGCCAAACTTGGAACCTTTACGAATAATTAAACATTCATTGTTGCAGCAATGAAAACTCGTGTTTTTCTAGGTTCGCGACGAAATCAAAAATAACTGTGCATGTTGGCAATCTGCGCTCATAGAATATCTTTCAAAGATTTGGCTGCAGTCCCATCAGGTGTTCGATTCAAATTATACACATCTTCTGAGTAACCAGAGACTTGATGAATTTTTGTGTTCGCAGTTGACCAAGGCCAATAAATTCCATGAAAGGGTATAGCCGGGTTTCAATGGTAAATCTGCCCCCGCGGCCTTTTCGATTCATATTGAGGGGATCGATTAGGCATTGAATGAAAATAATTCAGCCAACTTTTCAGCTTTTTATCTCTAGCCATTTTTGAGATTTCTGTGAAAAACACTTTTTCGATTTTATTGTTTTTCTCTTGTGATATCCAAAATTTTCGAATGGTGATTTTTTCTGTCGATTCTTTGCTATTGAAGGAATAGACGTATAATTTTTTTTATGAATTTCAGCTGCAAAATCTATTTTTAAGAAAAAAAATGAAGTTTTTGTCATTTGTTTTTCGGTGTTCTTAAAAAGTGTCCACCGCCATTTTTTGACATAAAATGTCTTCTTTGGCCCTTTATACCCTGGAATTTTTTCACATTTTTAAAATTGGTGGAACGTTTTGAAAAAAAATTAAAACTGTTTGAATTTTAGGATTCAACAGATATCCATCAAATTTTGGTACCGTTGTATTCATATTGGCTTCCTGAACAATATTAGTGAAAAAAACAATTGGCGATCTGTTTTAGTTTGGGAGATATGGGCCCCCAAAGTCCGAAAAATATTTCACCTGAAAGTCACTTTTCTCTCTACAGAAACACTGAATTACCGCTTTATTGAGTTTAAAGCCTCTCTGAACATTTTAACATGAAGATTTGATTCATTTTATTTCAGATATATCCAATAATTGTTGCAAAAACATCGAAAAAATTCTACGGAAAGCCCGCCGTTCCTTATGGTAAGTTTGGCACTACCGCGAATTATTTCGCGCGAATATGACACGATGCATACCTGTAAATCCCGCTATCATTTCCTAATGGCACTTGCTGAAAGACGCGGTAGTGCCAAACTTACCATAAGGAACGGCGGGCTTTCCGTAGAATTTTTTCGATGTTTTTGCAACAATTATTGGATATATCTGAAATAAAATGAATCAAATCTTCATGTTAAAATGTTCAGAGAGGCTTTAAACTCAATAAAGCGGTAATTCAGTGTTTCTGTAGAGAGAAAAGTGACTTTCAGGTGAAATATTTTTCGGACTTTGGGGCCCATATCTCCCAAACTAAAACAGATCGCCAATTGTTTTTTTCACTAATATTGTTCAGGAAGCCAATATGAATACAACGGTACCAAAATTTGATGGATATCTGTTGAATCCTAAAATTCAAACAGTTTTAATTTTTTTTCAAAACGTTCCACCAATTTTAAAAATGTGAAAAAATTCCAGGGTATAAAGGGCCAAAGAAGACATTTTATGTCAAAAATGGCGGTGGACACTTTTTAAGAACACCGAAAAACAAATGACAAAAACTTCATTTTTTTTCTTAAAAATAGATTTTGCAGCTGAAATTCATAAAAAAAATTATACGTCTATTCCTTCAATAGCAAAGAATCGACAGAAAAAATCACCATTCGAAAATTTTGGATATCACAAGAGAAAAACAATAAAATCGAAAAAAGTGTTTTTCACAGAAATCTCAAAAATGGCTAGAGATAAAAAGCTGAAAAGTTGGCTGAATTATTTTCATTCAATGCCTAATCGATCCCCCCAATATGAATCGAAAAGGCCGCGGGGGCAGATTTACCATTGAAACAAACTTGATACGAATTGAAACAGATTGAAAATTTCTCACAATTTCAGATGATTAACATACCTTTGTTGAATCTTGCAGTTTCTCTATGGTTGAGTCGTTTTCAAAATTTGTTCTATCGGAAAAAAAACCAAATAAGATACTCATTGTTATTTTTCGTGGTCCTCAAAATAAAAGCTCGGTTTAACGTACATGAAATTGATCTAAAATAACCCATTTTATTGTTCAATTTCTAAGTATTTTAATGTGCAATCATCATGGGCACCCGTACGCAAAGTATTCAGATGCAATACGAGAAATGTCACAATCACAAATCTACTAAAACGTAGAAACATAGAAATTTATATTATGTCAAACCATAGATATACTAACTTTACATGGATGAGGCCTGTCATTCAACACTTTCGGAAAATGTGATGCCAAGAGAGGGGTAGAGCTAGAGGTGGAAAAAAGCCCGCAAATCCCATTTGAGAGCCAATGCATGCTTATGAAAATTCTCTTATTTATACGTTTTTCTTAAGATTTTTTGGAGCAAACATAAAAATAATGAATATTTACTTTGCCTAAAAGTTATTTGTTCTTATGGACACATTAATATATAAAAAAGGATATTCGCTGAAAAAATATGAATGACCTTCGAGATCGTTCTATCATGGTTTATTTGGAGATCTATAAAGAAGTAATCACTCCTATATAATATTCTAAAAACTTACAAATAAATCAAATTAAAAAACCAGATGTGAAAGAAGTATAGGGAACTTATTACCTATGAAATTTGATATTTTGGCCTTTTTTAAACCTGTTTGTGCAGTTTACTGCTGCACACGATTCAACCATAATTATCTCTCAAAAGAAATTTGAAACACGTCTGAAAAATAGCAAAAAAATAAATAATTCTCAAAAAATGAAATTAATCCAATTAATCTTGCCACCACTAGCTCTATCTTTCTTTTGACATTACGACTCTCTCTTTCGCCGCTTCCATTGGAGTTATAATTTTTATGTGTCAAACGTATATTTCGAGTGAGAAAAGATGTTTTATTCAATCAAGAATTTATACTCAATTGATAATACTGTCGACGCAATAAATCTTGTGATCAACTCTTTCATTAGTCTAGCCATTAATAAACTAGTTGATTAAAGAACTATATATCTTATTTGCAGCATAAATTTTTACAATCCAAATGTAGGCAAACCAGCGAATTTACATAATTCCGCAGTCCTCAGAATGATAGAAGAAGAAAAAAGACATCACAGTGGATCAATGAAAAGAGAAGGTGAGAAATATACCTAAAAACATGATAGTTGAAATTTTCAGCAGTACACTACAAAATACGTATTCTACACTTTGTTTAAAAATTTATTTTTAAATTCAATGACACCAACCCTTATTTATATTGCATTCTTCCTCTGAATATTCCGATACATGAATAGAACAACATCCATTAAACTCTTGGAAATAAAGGAAAAGAGAAAATGTGGAATGTTGGTATGAATAAAGAAGCATTTTGTTTACTGGGCAGGAAAATTCTTAGATGGAGGAAAAAACCCAACATTTCTGGGCTTCCACCGAGATTTTGAAACACCATTGATTTTAAATATACTCAATGGTAACATAGAGACTTTCCTACAGGGTAAACATATAATTTTTTTTTCTTAATTCCTATGAAAGTCGACAGATACTAATCAATTTTGAACAAATCGCAAATATACTCACGAATAAAAAGTGCTCAGAAATTCAGAATAGATTGTAAATCTTGACGCCTATGAATGTAATTGCTGCTGTTTTCGAGAGTAATATCATAAAAAGATTATGAAATTTTTATTCCTGAGACTCCTTCAAAGGTCTTTAAGGCAGTGGATAATGCTTCATCAAAATTATTTTCGAAGTAATAAAGAAAAAGTACGAACACACATATACGAGTAAACGTAAGGTAGTCTCGAATTTGAAATTTTGTCAGAAATATCAAAATTTCCTAATGATTCGCGAAGAATAATAATAAGCTGTTGTAGTTTTCTCAGACAGATCTGACCAACTATAAATTTCAATAGGGAGTTATATTTAGCAGAATTTTCGCAGAAACACATATACACTCAAATCAGCATGAAATTGGAGATCAGAAATAGAGCGCCATTGGGTGAATTGATGTACTTGCTGATCGGTATCTTTCTCAGGTGATATTGAGAACTATTATAAGCCCCAACGATGGCAGCCAAAATGGCCACCACCCGAAAACGAACGAAAACGGCGATTTAGATCGGCGTTCAAAGATGTCGTCATCTCAGGTATTTGTAATGAATGTACGAAATTAACTGGGACAGTCCCGCTCCCCACCGGTCAGCCTATTTCATACGACTAGAATAGGCTGTTCTCGAGTTTACGTCGAGTCTATTGTTTAGAGTAGTTGTTTCTCGATTTTTTTTTATTTGTTTTAACATGTGTGGTGGATGGAAGTTATAAGATTTTTGTAAGTACCCCCACGTTTTGAGTGATTCCCCTCATGTTGGTTTTTTTTCTTTTTGTGAATCGTTTTATCTGTTGTTTTCATTAAAATTTGATTACGATGTTTGAAACGATTTTTTGAGGGACTTTACTTTTTTGAGAATTTTGGATTGAAGAACGCACTGGTATGGTATAAGCGTTCTTCTGAATACATTCGGAGCCTATAAGTACAGCCCATTTCGGCTACAACGTCTTAAGACATACAAGTTTTTTACTATCCGAGGGAAAAATAGGCAATATTTTTTTGGATACTTGCCAACGGCTCTTGAGAAGCAATAAGTTTTTGATGGCCTGTGATCAACCGAACATTTCGACACATTTCAGAAAGATGCTATATATAGGCATTTCAATAGCTATTCATCATCATTTAAGTATTGAATGTCCTTATATCTGGGCAGTTCATTATAGGGTAAAAAAATACTTTTTCAGATAAAAACTTAAGTGATTTTAATGTCTCAACATGTTTCGAGATATAAGAAGCTTATCTTCAGGAGGAAAAAAACACGAAAGTTAAGCTTAAAACAGAAAACTCATGGAGAAACGACAGCAAAGCCAAATATAAAACATCAATAATTGAATTGAGTACCTTACCTAACTTCAAAAGAAACAAAGACAAAGAAATAAAAGTTAAAACAATCAAAATAGATATAAAATCAGTTGATTTCAAGTCAGTTTTGAAAAAATACAAAAAACAGTGACATAACAAATCAAAAAATTGAAAAACTTAAAAAAAAAGGAAAATGTCACCAGAATAAATCATGTTGAGACATTAAAATCACTCAAGTTTTTTATCTGGAAAAGTGTTATATTCACTTTATAGTTCTTCATCATATTCGCCAATCTCATTTTAAGTTTACACTAGTTATAACGTAAACGTATCATCATCCATGATAAACATGTCCAAACATGAACCAACTTTATCAGAAAATAATGACAGTTTGTGCTTGGGAAAATAGTGCGTGTTGAGGTTGATAAAAAATGCTACTGTTGATGATGGAAACTTTTTGTTTACATTTCAATGATTCAATATTTTTCTCGAACTATATTCTATTTTTGATATGGTGAAAAGTATCATTCTTTTGAAAAAACATTCGCTAGGAAAAATGTTCCATCATTGTAAGAACTTCCTAACTGCATTTGAAAGGCCTAAGAAAGCGTGTAGGATCACAGTAATATGTACATATAACTAAGGAAGATATAATAAGATTTATACCGTGGTTAATACATTTGAAGTTTTTATTGTAACTA
Organism: Propylea japonica; assembly: GCA_013421045.1. Lineage (NCBI taxonomy): Eukaryota > Metazoa > Arthropoda > Insecta > Coleoptera > Coccinellidae > Propylea > Propylea japonica. The sequence goes on along the minus strand of CM024244.1, from coordinate 65,848,822 downwards.
CTAAAGAATGTTTGGAGGTATTTCAGCATTAACTGGTGACATACACTCCTTTTCATTTGAAAAGCATCATGCAAAACTGTACCAGTTATTTATGAAAATCTTGGCATAGTTTCAGTCAGTATCAAAATTATTAAGTGCTGTTTTGATAAACACCTTCAGAGATCTTAAAATTTTTACGTTTATTTTAATGCGTTATTCTAACGTTTTTGTAGAAATTGCTGGTAATAAGTGGATCATTATACAGGGTGATAGTAGCTGTTAGCAACGCGAAAGGCAAAGAGCTTTTTTGTTTCTATAGGCTAAGACCTGCTATAAAAATATCAACAAGGAAGGTCATGACAAGAATATGAGAGGTAGTTCTTTTTCATTGGGGACCCTGTATAAATTTCATTTGAGTCGAGTTCAACGAGTTGGTTCATAAGATAATTTTTCTGATGAAATTTAAATCCGAGATTCAATGTACTATTGAATTGTGAGGATACTCGATACATTTCAAATTGATTCCTGCAATAGCAAAGTGTTCATTCATTCAAATGATTGATGATAATATACTGACGATTTTTTCTTATCCAAGGAACGAAACGAATTGCTTGGCCCCCAGTTGAGAACGAAGACGAAGAAGGAGTTCACACACAGGTAATACCATTTTTTGGTCAGTAAATTCAAGAATTAACACCATTACAATAAATACAATACAATATATCGAGGTTCAGGAAAATTATGTTAACTTAGATGTTTTCAAGAATTCAGTAATATTGTCCAAACATATATCTGCATATGAACAATAATGATAACCTTATTTTACTTTGGAAACAATGGCGAAGCTAGATAAGACAGGGGTGGCCTAGGCCCTCCCCAAATCTTTTCTGCCCCAGAAACATTGCCTTTACTGAACATTCGATATTGCTCCCACTGAAAAATCATGGCCTCTCCTTCGCCCCCCTTGTTTTCAAAAGCTGGCTTCGCCACTGCTTTTGAGTGAACAGGAATGAGCAGCAAGAAATTATACATACATTTTGAGCGATATTTTTCCTATGCATTTCATAAATTATCTAAATAAACCAAAGCTTAAAACCTTCAGCTAAACCACTCCTTGTGAGGAAACAAAAATTTTCAATTGATTTTTAGCTGTTCTGGATATAGTAGCTACTTGTCGAAATTTGTGGCTCATAGATCTGGAGTTTTCATGAAAAAATGATGATTCTCAAAGATCTTTTTGCTGGTATAAAACATTTTTTCCTGAGTCTCAGATACAATAACCGATTTTAACACAGTATATAATGATAGGCCCAACAACCTTCTTCTACTGCTTCGGTGAATCCTCACCCCTTCTGAGCCCAAAATCGCCCCCTACAATTGGAACCGAGCGTCCAGTGTTGCAACCCTTAAAAATCTTTGTAACATTTCGGGGGCAACACTCGCCAAGATCTCCTGTGTTGCAACACAGTCCTAGAGGATACGGACGAAGCCCTACCCTAAAGGTTGGGCCCTGTACATCCTCCCTTAAGTCCTACAGGCACCCCGATTTCTGTGCCTCACTTTCAACCCCAGAGTTGAGTTACTCGCCAAGTATCCAACAACCAAGTTCTCCACAGGTACGAAAGCACGAGAAAAAAATAGTATATTATGCAACGAGCTTATAATGGTAGCCAAGGTGAAGTTTAGGCTTCGAGTCCAAGGCGAGTGGCCTAAATCACCTGGCGAATAACAGTCACTATACGCGAGTAGCATACTATACGTTATCCACGACTACTGAATATATTTCTTGAAGATTTCAACATTTGATGACCATGACAAGATGAGCCTTCTATTACAAGTGTCAAAAAAGGCGAGTTGACACATGACACGTTGAAAAATTTTTGGAGAACTTGTCATTGTATATTTTGTAATAAAAATTGCCTCAATTGATGTATTAAAAGTAGATTTGGACCTCGATTGATAAAGTATATCCATATTTGTTAGTTGGAATACTGAAAAAATACCATTTTAAAGAATATAATGTGGAAGCTGAATCTATGAAGCATCTACCAGCAGTGAAAAAGCCCATTATTCACTTGTGACTAATGGGTGGATTATTCAATAGTCGTGGATAAAAAAATTTGTACATTTTTGCATGAGGGAGACAGTTTTTTAACCAAATGTTTGGGTTATTTTTTTCTGATTCTAAATACTTCAATGCTTTAGTACTGGAAATAATAAGGGTGCATTTTCGTTTGAGCATCTGTTCGTGTACGGATTACTTTGAGAGTACTATAAGTAAAATACATACATGAAATATAAGTTCTATTTGGATTAAAATCAGAAAAGAGGTAAAATTATAATACCTACCGGTAGATAGGGTAGGTTTCAGCTGAAGGTAAATCTGAAACGTCAATGTGTCGTCCAAAATGATTGAATATTGAAGTCATGCGTGTACGGACAGATCTTCAAAAAAATAGCCACGCTAGAAAATTATTTCTACAGTGAGGTGGGATGTTGAGGCCAATAGCATGAAAAGAGCTATCATCATATACAAGTCTGAGAACATATACTTACAGAATTCTCACTACAATGTTCATATAGAAGAGACTAACATGGTATTCAGCCATAATTTTGAATTTCCACTTACAGAGAGCTCTTACACCTTGTCATATACCAAATAAAGTGAAAGAACCTCCACCAGCTACTATCACTCTTCGGCCACAAGCACCAGTTAGTCAAGCTTCCCCTCCAGTTTTCACATCACAACCAGCCACGGCGACTTTAAAGGGTAAGTGTTAATCGTTCTCAACAATCATTGGATGATAAATTTCAGTATCGTTCCAAACTTCAATATGAAATTGATGGTATCGGTCAATTAACAAAATAAAAGAATACTTTTCCTCCAGTACGTTTCCGCCCCTTCAATTCAGGTTTAAAATAAAAACACTCATGAAAGCAGGCATAATATACAAACAAAAATAAAAATAAAAACAGAACGAGGAAGAATTCACAATCACATGGACGATAACAAAAAACAATAAAATAATAAGTGAAATGAAATAACATTGTTCTTGCCGACTTGTTCTTTCATTTTACTTACATTTGAAATTGATGGTATCGGTCAAGGAACGAAGTAAAAGAAAACTCATAAAAAGCCGCACAATGTACGAACAAAAATAAAAATAAAAACGAAAGAGATATAAATTACAATGACATAATTAATAAACAGAAAACAATAAGTAAAATGAAATAACAGGTCGGCAAGAACAATGTTATTTCATTTTACTTATTGTTTTCTTGTTTATTAATTATGTTATTTTTATTTTTGTTTGTAAATTCTGCTGCTTTTTCGTTTACTTCGTTCCTGACCGATTTGCCATCATGTTCAAATCAAAAATTATCTGAAAATTTTCAGATATTCAGATGCTCATAATAATCCTCCGATTCGAGTGAAATTAATTTTTGAATGAAGATTGGTATACTGAATATTCATGCAAAATTTCAAGAGGATGGCATCATGTGAACCAAAGAAAGAATTTAATTTTTTTTCAAATTTTGATTTTTACCTATTTAATTTTTTCAATGAGTTCCAGAATATAATTCCGATCGTACTGAGATTTTGCATGCTTATACTTAGGATGAATCTCAAGTCCTATACATAATTTTGAGGTGAAATCATTAGTGCTGCACCAATGAACTAGTGCTTAAAAGCACCTGCCCAGGACTTTTTTCAATTTTTCTTAATTTGAGTCCGCTCTTTACTAAAAACAACTTTTCACACAGGTGGCAAGTGCCTGAGAGGGGACTTGAAATGGCCCCCAGAGTCTGTGAAAAAACAGGCAGAGGAAGAAAATAGGCTGAGAATGGAGCTGGCAAAAGGTCCTGTATGCAGACCGAGAAAAGTTAGAAAAGACTATACCGGTTTCTTCGCCCAACATGCCTTAACTCTACATATCCCGGATATAGAGCACCTCCAGGAACACAATATTATGGAGAGTCTGACTACTGATTTTACTGATTTTCAATTCAAAGCTTTTCTATTGCTTTGTTATTCCTCGACTAATGCTGTGCAGTATTGAAATATTTTAAAGTAAGGATTATTTTTGGAATAAAAATGTTAAAGAGGGG
>CM024244.1:65780246-65844633 GCA_013421045.1 Propylea japonica | reverse complement strand
TTCACTAGCGATTAATAGGAATTATTATGGCCTAGCGAACAGATGTATAATGGGTAGATTATAAAATAGTCGTGGATAAATCTCCTCATTGAATGTTTCATTCTGCTGCTTCATATTCCTTGAACAAAGCTCCTAGAAATTCCCTGACAAAACGCGTACAAACCTCCGGAAAATATCGTTGTGCAATCAATAAACCAATAAATACGAGATTGTGTACCCAATAAACACCCTGGATTATAACAAAAATATACAGTAGGTCACGATAAAACGCTCCCTACATATGTACATTTTTCAATAATGCATTGTATTGTAGATATAACCACTGTAAGTTGGTCGGAATGTTTTACGACTGTTGGCTGAATAAATTACGAAGATAAAGATATTTAACTTTGGTTATTTTTCAAAAACAGCTCACTCCATAAAATCATAAATTTCGTGGCGGTTACGTTTTGTTCGGTGACTTTGTGAGGATCTCGATGTTTATCTGCGGCAAATAGATGGAAATAATTGATCTATTTTAAGTTCATTAAATTGAGGCGAAACGCAAAACATTGTGTCGTGAACGAGAAATTTGAACAAGGGGTTAGAACCATGTATATGATCAAATCTCGGAGTAAAAACTAAAATTCTTACTCTCTCTCTGAAGATCAAATGAACCAATAGATCCTTTCTATCTGAAACTGCAATCACTTCCAAACTGATGCGAAACTAGTTGATGCGCGTTCTATTTGACAATGTTGTGATTTTGAACTGATGCGCATCACTTCCAACTGATGTTGCTTTCGGACAAATCAGTTTCATTTCCGAAATCACTTCAGTTCATTACAACAAGAACATAACCTAACATTTTGGTAGAAGTTTACAATTTACTTCTAAACATAACAGAAAGTGAATTATTATCCTCGGTTTTCTTCGCTAGTAATAATAATTCATATAACCTTTAGAATTTCTTTCCGAACTATCGTCGATTTTCTATTGGTACTCTAATTTCAAACCTTATCGTTTCATTATTGTCATCCGACAAAGGCGTGTTCTATTTGTCAAAATCGCTTCACTTCCAACTGAAGTGATTTCGGAAATTATTCAGTCAAATTGAAAGCTAGGACTATGTATAATCTACCAATTATGCTTCTGATTGCTCGGCCATAATAATATCCTGCTTAGATGAAATATTGTAAAAACAGTTCCTTATTCAGTATTTTAAAGTTCTCCAACTAAAAAATATGGATAAACCTTTCAATCGTGGGCCAAACTAATTTATTACATTAATTAAATCAACTTTTATTACGAAATATACGAGTACCTACAATGACAAGTTCTCCAAAATACTTCACAAATGTCACTATTTTTTTCGACAAGTTACGTAAATTACTATTTTTAACCTTAAGAACTCACACCTCTACCACTTTTTTGGTTTCCAAAACTATCGCCCCCTGGTCCAAACCTAAGAAAATGAAAATGAATAGAATATAGTTCTTATTGGTTTGCGCTAGTAACTAATATGAAAACCGAAAATCGCATATATTTTCCAAAACTACTCATATACCAGCTCATGTATAGTCCATTCACGAAAGTTGGAGCGCATAGTAGGCGTTTGTTTATTTATCAGAAGTTGGCAGTGTGTTTGCTGGTCATAACGTAAAATAATGTCAACGTTTCCGATGTACCCGGCGGCTCGCCCGCGAGCTTTCGAGTTATCAGAGAACTCCATGCAATATTGACAACATTGTGTATCAATCTGACAAGAAAATAAACCAACATAACCTAAATTTTAAATACCACAGTGGATATGCCAAATTTCCATGGCCAACCGACGGTTCAACCTTTCGTGTATCCGTGAATGGACTATAGTATATACGGAATACTTCTCAGGTGTGAAATCAGTTCCTAAAATACTGAAACTTTTGTTTCTCACAACCAATTTAATCTTAGAATGTATTCTACACTCGAAAACAACATGGACCTGATTTTCCCGGAAGGAGAAAACAATAAAAGAAATGGTTTGATCCTCGAAGGAAAAGGTGGGAAAATTCTCACTTCATGTCAGTTGTATGACGATAAAAGCTCTCAGCGAAAACGGCTGTCAAGTTGAGAGCAACCTTCCTATTATCTTCATCCCACGTTTTATACCGGCTAAGAAATATCCCTCGAGTGAATTTACCGAGGTTTCAAAAGAAAAAAAGACATGATCTTGGTGTCACTCTAGTGATTTCCTATCGCCGAAAAATTTATTCAGAATTTGAGAGAGCAGCTGATGGAAGCTGTCATCTCATTTTATGTGCTTTTAAACATCTAGCAGAAGGAAAATCTCTTAGGAAAATGTACACGAGTTGTAAAAGATGACTGACAGTTCATTTGAGGAAAATGTTTTTCAGGTGTTGAGTTCATCGCATCATTATTTTTTTCAATGAATTTCTTATTGAATGTTTTACTTACGAAATGAGTTTTTGAGCGCTCGCTCTACGGTGCTATTTCGTTTTGTCTGTAATGTCTGTAGTTTTGATTTTTAGCAGAAAATGGTCTCAAACGATAGGGTTAGACTCCCTGATGACGAATTCGTGGTCAAATTCAATTCGGTACGTGGGTCGTCCGACCGGCCGTAAGTACGAAAACTTTCGAAGGGATTTACCTAGAGATTTGAGATTTTCATGGTCAGTACGGTTACCAAATGCCGCGGTTGAGTTTGTTAACCAGCCAAATCGTGCAAGATGCTCCTAATAAGCCTAATGCGAAATTTTGTGGACATAGTGTTAATATAACCAAAGAAAATTCAATCGAAATACAGAAAAAAGAGAAACTTATATATCCATAACGAATATCCGATTCGAGTTCATTTTATTTTGTGAATAAGATTGATATACTGAATGTTCATGCAAAATTTCAAAGAGGATCGCGTCATCTGACCCATATAATTTCTTATTGATTTTTTACATTGTATTTCATTTTTTGAAAAATTCCAGAATATAATTCTGATCATGCTGAGATTTTGCTTTCATATACTTAGTGTCCGTTCACGAAAGGTTTGAGCCGTCGGTTGGCCATGACAATTTGGCATATTCCACGGTGTATATTATACACCGTTGTTTATTTTCTTGTCAGATTGATACGCAATGTTATCAATATAACAAAGAGTTCTCTGATAACTCGAAAGCTCGTCGACGAGGCCGGGTACATTCGGCAACGTTGACTTTATTTTACGTTATGACAGCAAAATAAATATTGCCAACTTGAAAATAAATAAACAAACGCCTTTTATGCGCTCAACTTTCGTGAAAGGACTATAGCTATAGCATGAATCTCAAGTCTCTAGGACAATCCTTCGAAGTTATTGTGCTAACGGCCGGACGGCCCTCCGACACAATTGAGTTTGATCACGAACTCGTCATCAGAGAATCGAACCTTATCGTTTGAGATCATTTTCGGCTCGAAATTCGAAAATAACAGACTTTGGGTAAAACGAGCGCTCAAAAAAGTTGAATGAAAATGTTGTAGGTAATATAAAGACCTAGAACTCTTGTATTCACGGTTTTCTCTACTAAAATAGACATTTACCTCCTCCTTGTAAATATGTAGGATAGGATAACAGGATTGATAGGACTTTGGTGATTGAAACACTTTTCTATCTTTGCCAACGTTTCGTGTGTATATTTCAACTTCTGGGCGCTGTTATATTTAATCATTTATTTTTTAAAACTCATGGAAATCTAATTTCCACTGGGTGGTGTTGTGTATCGAGGATGACATATCCAATTAGCATCACTTTTCAGCTGACAGTCGTTTTTTTCAAAATTGAAACTCAAAACTATTTGAATGAATACCTTCAATATTCAGACACAAAATACTTAATTCTTTGCTCTTGACCAGGAGGGTCTTCTAAATCAAGTGGAAAAGAATAAGCAAATGTAATGGAAAAACAAATGATATTCCTGCGAATAGACTGTCCACAGAAATATCGATGCGTCGCATAGCAGTCTCGGTGACGATATGTACCGCACGTGGGCTTCCCAATGGTGACTTCTGAGGTCAAAGTTCTCGTGATTGATGGTCAGCACGGCCGATAAGACATGGCGAGGATAGACGACGGAATGACCGCACATCGCATTCCCGAACGCTCCCCTGTTCGATGCGATTCAAGGGCAATATTCTGGATATTGCTTTTCCGGGAGAGGACCCTCTCACCCCCGCCTCAAACTTGTGGATACTTCGACTATATTGGGTGTTTTGGCCTGCAGGCTCGGTGAAGATTGTTTTTTGATCTTTTTTTTCATTGCGAGGCGAATTTGTGTTGATGGGGATTTTATTCGAATTGGATTCCAGGAGGCTGTGGTCATTGATATGACGAGAGTTCAGCTAGTATGTTAAAAACACAGAATAATCTGATGCTTCCATGAAGGTAGCGAACACGGAATTTATATGCTACATTTGGAGTCACATCAGTCTTTATGAAGGACATCGGGCAATCAAATCAAATATACAGTGTGTTTGGTCATGACTTTGCGATAATTTAAGGGCATCAAATATTCCTAATATTATCGACAAAAACAACCATATTGGGAAGTTTTCCCTCTTAATTTTAGAGTAGCCCCTGTTTTAAATTTACTTTTTTATTTTCGTTGACCCTTGCGAATAATATCGATATCTTTGGGCGGTAAATGTCATACAGATGTGAAAAAAAATGTTTTTGGAAAGATGATACTACAACCTTTCATTGAAGTAGAACAGTATGAAAATATTTAACTTGAAAATGCGATAAAAAAATTGACTGATTTTCCTAGTAATCCGCAATAGTACAAGAAGTAACACATTGAAGTATAATTTTTCTCGATGATTTAAAGCAAGTATATTAGCTAACAACAACACCTGCATAATTTTTTAAGTTACATAATTTGAGAGTCATTACTGCTCAAACATGACCACTACGCGAGCGTCCCAAACTTTTTTGTTGCTTGCTACAGGCAGTAGTCATGAGGGCCACTGCCTCTCTACAAAGCAGAGGTGGCCATTTAAAATTTTATGATTAATTTGATTAATTTGTTATTTGATCATTAAAAATTAGCGAAAGTACAGTACTGAGTTTTATTTTATTTTACCAATATTCATAAAGGTCATGATCAAACAGCAATTACTTTCTAATGATGTTACTTGCAGAAATTATGTTGGTATCGTTTTTGTAGCTAATATCTTTGCGTGGTTAGCTCATTGAAAAAAAATTAACTTCAATGTGCTAGTTCTTGTACTACTGCGGATTTAATAAGAAAATCAGAAAATTTTCAATTCAATTTTTTTACGTCGTATTTTTTATGACATTTCTAAGTAAACTGTTTCCATATTATTCCAATTCAATAAAAGTTGGTTGTATCATCTTTCAAAAAACATTTTTTTCACATCTTTAACACTTATATGTACAAAAAAATCGATATTATTTGGAAGGGTCAACTAAAATGAAAAAGTAAATTGAAAATGGGGGCCACTCCAAAATTGAGGGGGTAGACTCCCCAATGTGGGTGCTTTTGTCGATGAAATTAGGTATAATTGATGCCCTTGAATTATCGCTAAGTCATGTTCAAACACACTGTATTTAGACGCTTTGAAGTAGTGAGATAATTCTTCAAGATCGCGGATAGTCGCTTCCGTATTCTATGGTTAAATATCTGTGAGGGCTGGCGTAAGAATAAAAGCTTATGAATGCTTTTTCTTAGTTGAGACGAAGATCGTTTAATTGAAATTACCTGAGAACTGTTAGTTTCATTGCTTTCTATTCAAAATAACAAATTGAAAAACCCTGACGTGAATTCAGAAGCTTCTGAGCGCTCGTTCATAGTAGAAAAACGATAGTTCAGAAATGAATATCCTTTTAACAATTGGGTTCCATTCTAACCTATAAGGAAAATTTCAAGATTTGAAGTCGTTTCTTTGGGAGGTTATCGTGTTTAAGGTCAGCCTTAAGCTTCAAGGTCAATATTTTGGATATTGCTTTTCCGGAGAAGACCCTCTCGCCCCCGCTCCAAATTTGTGTGATGCGGGGGTTTATTCCAATTGATTCCAGAATATCGCAATATCATTTGTCAAAAGCTTCGCCTATGTTAAAGCCCTGGAGAAGGCTGACGGGGGACTGAGCTGATGCGCACTTTTTCAAAGTGAAAGAAATATCATTCAGATCTGAATTTCTTTGAAACTTGGTTATCTCCTTATTTCACTCATAAATGATATCTTTTTTGTTTAAAGAATCTAAGAATATTGAAGAAAGCAGAAGCCTTTACGCGCTTGGTCATAGTGGGAAAAGAGCATTCACATTTGAATAATTGAAAGCTACCCTTAAAATTTGTTTTCTGCAAGTTATCGTATTTACGATCGGCTGTACGCTTCGAAGAAAATATTCTGGATATTGCTTTCGGAGAATACCCTCTCTCCTCCGCTTCAAACTTGTGAATACTCCGCAGGCTCGGGTAAAGATTGTTTTTTGATCCTTTTCTCTCATTTATGACTCCATTGCGTGGAGAATTTGTGTTGAAGGGGGTTTTATTCGAATTGGATTACAGGACATCGTAAGGATGGTCGCGGTTGTCATTATCGAAAGTTTTTTCTCATTTTTTGAAATCTTGATATGAATTGGCGCAAATACAGAAGCCTATGCTCGCATTTTCAATGCGAGAAAAGAAAATTCAAGAAATTCACTATGTGATGAATTCTTCTCGAATTGTATTCCATATTTTCACTGAATAAAACCAGCATATATTCAGAAATTTGTTCTGAATGAGATAAATATAATTCAAGTTGAAATTATCTGGACAGTCTCGCACCAATGAATCAGTTTACCGTTCTGTCCACAAAAAAAGGAATGCCTTGACGTGAAGTGCAACAAATTTGGGCGTTTTTTTGTATTTTGTATGGAAAAACGTTCATTCATTTTTCAATATCTTTAAGTCTTTGCCTTCGCTGCCACACGTTTCATGCACAAACATTCGAGAAAATTGCATGGTTTATTGGTATGAGTCGAATGAATGCCAATATTCTCTGCAACTTCTCTTATCGCTTGGTGATTCTACGATTATCTAACAATTTTTTTTCACTGTTTCGAAACTTTCTTCGTTTGTTGACGTGGCTGCAGCTCCAGGACGCTCAATGTCATCAACATCTCTTGTTCCACTTATAAACAGTTTTTGAGACAATATAGACTAGACGAATGCCACAGTCGATATTTCAAGTGCTTATAAGTATTTCATTCCTTTTTATAACGCCAAAATTTACACCTTCGATCCATTTTTTCCAAAAGTCAAAATCGAATAACACACAAAAAACCTCACTAACCTATCCAGTTGTCAACAACAAAATACTTATTCAAACTTAATGATATTGTTAACATATATTATGATCAACATATGTGCAACAACAAAACAAAATTTATATATAATGGAATGTACACAGCCTGAGAGAAGAAAATTATTCTGGAATGAAACTATGCACCATTTCTCATTCCACGAAAGACATTTGACCGGAAATATATGTCCTAAATATCAAACGTATCACAAGGCTTCCACAAGTTGAATAGCATGACTTACCCTGACACGCACATTCATCATTAGGATCACCCAAGCAACATCGCTCGTTTTAAAAAATTCATCAGTATGGCGGAAAAGTACAGAAGAAAATCGATTTCCACCATTTCATAGCACATCGAATATAATATGATATATTCTCTTTGAGAACAAAAATATATTAACAACAATTGCAATGTCTTAATACACCAAAGGAGATGACAACCATACATTTGTACGTATCAAAGAGCACAAAAAATCTGAGAGTGAAAACCGAGAAACCTTGTTCCCTGTACAAGTGCAAGACCGTAAGCCAAAAAAAAATTCGGGGTCCACTGAATGACAAAATGACAATTTTTAAAGGAAAATGATTTACTTCTGCTCTGAAAAATTTTGGAGGGGGTCCGGACCCTATCGGACCCCCCACTCGCTACGATTTTATACAAGTGTGTAGTGGCTAGATGCTAAAATGTATTCAAGAAGAATAAGTAGAAATATTCGTATTGTAGGATTTTTTTCATTGCAACAAATTTCTCTGTTCCTTTCAACTCATTTGTCTACGGATTTGTAATCTTGAAATTGTATTTGACTTAAAACAACAGAAACAGAAAAATAACACGAAGAAGAACTAATTAGAAGTATAAATATCACCCCTGTGCCTTAAATTACAGGCACATTCATACTGGTCCTTGAAATTTCAATTTTCGAACAAACGAACTTTACAACAAGGAAGATTCATCGAACTTGGTCATGTGCCGTATTCTCGACAAGTGATATTCGAAACTTCTTGCGCGAGTCCCTGTTTTACCTGCAAAAATGCACACCGCGCAATAGAAGTTCGTATACGTTTTCGAATATCACTTGTCGAGAATACGGCACCTGGCTCTCCAAGTGATGATCTTTCTCCCATGAACTCTATACAATCAAAAAAAGAAAATTTTGATTTGGAAATCTCTTCATGAACAGAAAATCCGGACATGATAAGTCTCATTCAAAGAGACCATATGATATTCTCGGTGGACACCATGTATAAGAAATATTCAGCAAATTCCTCATCACATCTTAAGCCTTCAGTAGTTCCCCTGCACCAGTTCAAGGTCCAAAAATGCACTATCATCTGTTCCCTATCTTTAACCTCACCAGATCATCAATGGATGACATTCAATTGATATCAGAATCGCGAGAGCAACAGGATGCTGAAAGAAATAAAAACAACAACCGTTTCCTACTGAAAGATAAATATTCACGGGTTTCAGTGATCAGCAGTGTCCATTGAAATGTCGGTTAGACAAGAATTACTTTTGCTGCGTGCTATGTCCTTTTCGCGAACGCAGCTCAAACCAGAATTTTAGTTAATTGCGATCGGAATGGGTTCGTTTGTAACACTATCAATTCGAAGAGACTGGTTACCTATCAGTGTCCGACGACGACAAGGGTGAGTTTAGAAAAGTTAAAAAAAAATTATTCCAGGCGATTTTTCTTCTTCTTCTTCTTCACCTTTAAATACTCGTAGTATGAGTCTCGGTATGAGTATACTGGTAACAAGGCCTTATTTATCTATAGGGAAAAACCCCCAGATAGATGCCCCATTTTCAAACTACCTAACTTTCGAATCACGTAACAAAAAATTCAATAGATGCTACAGTCACCCTAAACCTAGTTTTGTAAGGGTTATTGTAAAGTGAAGTCGTTTTTTGCTAGTATGTGCGATCATCTCCGCGGCGAACTTCAGAAACATGCCAAAGTTTTAGAGGTAAATATTTGCCGCTGTATAACACTTGAAGTGGTAAAAAATTTGTTATTTTTTTATTACGTCAATACAGTGTTTATTGGGTATAAATAGTTGCTGTTTTATTCTTAGTTTATTAAAAAAAATTCATGGGCATCTATCCCTATCGAAAGGGAAAGTAGCCCTAATTTTAAGATAAAGAAAAAATGACGAACAAAAAATTCTTTGCCTTTGCCTTTGGATGCAAAGAATTTTTTGTTTGTCATTTTTTCTTTATCTTAAAATCACTTGGCTTCACAGTCGCCAAAAATATTGGGTGTTTCCATCACTCGGAGGAACTTGCATGAAGGCCCTGATTTAGGGCCACTGCTAACATCTCAAAGAGTGAAGAGGAAGTGCTTTCAGCATGCGATCCGTGATGATTGAACTTCTCATTTGATACTACTAGATGTCACCATCTGTTAGTTGCTACTCGCTAGCTTCTTACAAGTAGTCTTAAATGAAGAAGTTTTTCAAAAGGATGTTGTCTCTGAGGGATATGGGACACTGACGAGGGCTAATGAGGCCGAAACCGGTCTGTCTCTTCTCTCATTGACAACATCTTGAATAATCATCCCAGTCCGCCTGAAGAAGGTTCTATGAGCCTATAAATTGAAGATTGTAGTCATTTCGTTGATTACTATTTTCAATTTATCTATGTTTCAAAAATCTATGGCCTACAATTGAACAATACAATCAATTTTTTTTCAGGATGTCATTGTTCATCTTTGGAACTATGGTGAACCAGGAAACACAGCATGGATTGTGATCAAGAACTGCGACAACGTTGAAATTGATATGAGCTGCACTTCTTATAGAAGATCTTTCGAGTCACTAACGGTGGAGAACGTGACAAACCTTCAATTCACTAGGACAGTAACCACAGTCAAGAATCCAACGAAAATCGTGATCAAAAACGTCAAAAATATTGTTGTTATTCCTGAGAATACATTTACCATACCACACATGGTGAGTCGAATGCTTGTATACTCATATGGAATGGAAAAATCTTCTACATTCAAATGAAAAATTCAAGAACTCTCGAAACAAAAGCTTTTCATCAAGTTCCATATAACTCCAAGAGCTTAGTGGCATCAAACAGATAAAATACTTTTTTCTCTAAAATTCTCCACAATTTCTAAATTATCTTTAGTGTTATGTAAAGGGTTTTCCAATAAGAGGTGTTATTTTGATAATCAAAGAAAAATGCCATTTTTCAATATAAGTGATCGGATGTTTATTTCATTATAAAGAAGAAGCTATGCCGTTAATAGTGGAAAATAACATCAGGCAAATGACCACCGCGACAACGCCCACAGGACCATATCCTTTTATAAAATTTTCCATAACCAAATCGCAAAGTGCAATGTCCTCGATAGCCTCACGAATTCCATCTTTGAGGTCTTGAATCGACGCTGGGCTATTGGCGTAGACCTCTTTCACGTGGCCCCAAAGGGAGAAGTCGCAAGGTCTTAAATCACAAAATCTCTTCGTTAGATAACACGGTCCGGAAACTTTTCCAGCAAAAGAGTAGCGCCGTCTTGTTGAAAGTAAGCCTTAAGACCCAAATCTTTATGCTAAATACGGTGTACCACGTTTTTGTGGAATGCCTAATACCGAAAACGACGAGGAATGGACAGAAATGGGTTTTCTTCAACACTTTCTGCTACAGCAGCAATATTCTCAGCTGTTCTTGAGCGACGTGCACGGGTATTATTCTTCACATCACTAACTTGTCCCCGCAGCTCGAATTTTTTCACCAATTTCTTTATTGTGGTCCGACAAAGTGCTTCACGACGACCCAAAAATGTTCGAGTTTTACGAACCGTGTCTGCCAAATTTTCACCATTTTTATAGTGAATTTTAAAGATTTCAATGCGTTCTAGAAGCGTGTGTCATTCCATTTTTATTAATGGCGTAGTTTCTACTTGTCAAATGGCAAAAAACGACAGCTTCAAACGTGACATCTACCAAAGTAGCGGGCTATTCAAAATAACACCTCTTATTGGAAAACCCTTTACTTCATTGAAAATGCCGCTGAAAAAGTTTCTCCAGAGTGGTTTTTTTTCAGGTTCTTCCTTCTCCAAAACTTCCTTAAAGATGCATTTGCCTATACCTACCAGAGAAGAGTTCAGGGCCAGTAAAGGCATTTGTACTCTTTTTTTTTGGCTAGTGTGTTAGACTCTTCATTTCCTTTGATTCCTGAGTGATCAGGAACCAAGACTGAAGACTGAAGTGACTTTGTTGTCCTTGCCTACTTCATTGTGTTTTCTTCTGCACTCGCATATAAGCTTTGAGTCTATATAATCTTTCATCATTTTATCCGTTTTGCAGTTTATTCAAATCAATTTTGAACCTATTTCTCCGATAGGTCGAATGTTATTCCTGATCTAAGTGATTCAGGCTGTGAAGAAGCAAATCATGTCGCTTGAGTTGGTGATATTTCCTCACTGAGTTACCTCACATCAACCAATCAGAAAAAATGTGTTCAAAATAAATAGAATCTTCGTTCGATATTTAGGAATAGTCGCGGTTTCCTTATTTCTTGTGCTATTTGAATGATAGCTTAAAAGTCACAATCGTTTTATTTACAAAAACGACACATCTCAGAATAAAAATAGATGTCACTGTAGAGATATCATATGCAAAGAAGTGTTCTGGATGATGAAGACACAACCTGCGGCGGATGAATTAAATAAAATAATTATCAAAGTTGAGAGCTTTATCCCAATTCTAATACTATTCTTCTATCTTCGAGTATTGCCTAACAAGTTTTTTCTTTGTCATAGGTCAAATACAACGGCGAGAGTTCCCAACACGAGCTCCAAGAGATCGAGTTCGAAGATGTCCACATCGGTACCATCGAAGGTCACGCTTTCCACAGTCTACGTGGCTTCAGGAACTTCTCCTGGAAGAACGTCAAAGTGGACCGCCTGCACGCAAACGCCATCAAAATCAACTTCAACACGACAGAAAAATACCAGGGTAACTTCACCATGGTGGACAGCACAGTGGAAATACTGGAATATCTCAGCTTCCAACTGTACGTCAAACTGGCAACTTTCCAGAACAACAAGTTCGTTGAGGTCATGCCAGGTGGCATCAATGGTACCATTGAAACCTTCAATTTTGTCCATAACACTATAAACACTCTTCAGTCTGGCTCGATATCTATTTTGTCGAAAAATGTTAATATTATGGATAACACCTTCAATTACTTGAAATCTGGTAGTTTGGAGAAGATAAGTCCAGGCCTATTGGTTGACTCACATACCAGTTTTGGCAACTTGGAATTTCTCTATAAATTCAACAATAACAACATCGTTTATGTCGATGCTGGTAGTCTAAATCCCGATATGGAAGCTTACAAACAAAGTATCAACCAATTTTTTGTTTAGTTATAACTCTTTTCTATGCTCTTGCGAGAATATGGGCTGGTTGATGACGCCCATAGGTCATGGGTATTCTTCGGTTAGTCTTGAAGATTTCTACGAGATTATAAAAGGGGAAAAATCGAATATTTGCTCAGGATTGAGTTGCAAAAAAACGATTGCTGAGATAGAACAGGTTTTTACAAAGGGGAAATGCAGTCAGACTTTGACAATGGAAGATTTCTGCAGAACCACAACTATGGCACCAAGTACCATACCAAACGAAGAACGATCAGGGGAGATAGTGTGGTTCAACAGAACTGATAAGTTTTTCTCTGGCAGTAGTTATAGTAGCAAATCCAGTATATTTATCGTTTTAAGTTCAAGTTTCTTCTTTATTTATTGTCAGTATTTCTTGTAAATCACTGTTATTGAACTGAAAATAATAGTTATATAGATACACTCATAAATTAAGGTAGGAATTACTAAGTAAGATATACGAGTATTCACCAAATAAATGACATGAAGTATCGAAATATTTGTATCTATTTAAAGGTAAGTTCCTAAGAGAGCAGTCTGCTGTATTTTTGTCATATTGCCTAAATACCAGCTTTGGCAATTTGGAATTTCTCTATAAATTCAACAATAACAACATCGTTTATGTTGATGCTGGAAGTCTGAATCCTGACATGGAAGCTTACGACAAAGTGTCAACTAACTTCTTGTTCACTTACAACTGTTTTCTCTGCTCTTGAGAGAATATGGACTGGTTGATGACGCCCATAGGTCATGGGTATTCTTCAGTTAGTCTTGAAGATTTCTACGAGATTATAAAAGGGGAAAAATCGAATATTTGCTCAGAATTGAGTTGCAAAAAACGATTGCTGAGATAGAACAGGTTTTTACAAAGGGCAAATGCAGTCAGACTTTGACAAATGGAGGACTTTTGCAGAACCACAACTATGGCATCAAGTACCATACCAAGCGAAGAACGATCAGGAGAGATAGTGTGGTTTAACCTCGGTCGTTTAACAGAACTGACAAGTTTTTTCTCTGGCAGTAGTTATAGTAGCAAATCCAGTATATTTATCGTTTTAAGTTCAAGTTTCGTCTTTATTTATTGTCAGTTTTTTTATTTAAATCACTGTAATTGAACTGAAAATAATAGTTATATAGATACACTCATAAATTAAAATAGGAATTACTAAGTAAGATATACGAGTATTCACCAAATAAATGACATGAAGTATCAAAATCTTTGTATCTATTTAAAGGTAAGTTCCTTAGAGAGCAGTCTTCTATATTTTTGTCATATTGCCTAAATACCAGCTTTGGCAATTTGGAATTTCTCTATAAATCCAACATTAGCAACATCATTTATGTTGGTGCTGGTAGTCTAAATGCCGATATGGAAGCTTACAACAAAGTGTCAACCAATTTTTTGTTTAGTTACAACTCTTTTCTATGCTCTTGCGAGAATATGGACTGGTTGATGACGCCCATAGGTCATGGGTATTCTTCGGTTAGTCTTGAAGATTTCTACGAGATTATAAAAGGGGAGAAATCGAATATTGCTCAGGATTGAGTTGCAAAAAAAACGATTGCTGAGATAGAACAGGTTTTTACAAAGGGGAAATGCAGTCAGACTTTGACAATGGAAGATTTTTGCAGAACCACAACTATGGCACCAAGTACCATACCAAGCGAAGAACGATCAGGGGAGATAGTGTGGTTTAACAGAAGTGACAAGTTTTTCTCTGGCAGTAGTTATAGTAGCAAATCCAGTATATTTATCGTTTTAAGTTCAAGTTTCTTCTTTATTTATTGTCAGTATTTCTTGTAAATCACTGATATTGAACTGAAAATAATAGTTATAAACCCCGATTACACTCAGCCCAAGTGAGCAGGGAAGTGAGCAGGGAAGTGGGCAGGGGCTGAATGTAATCACTATACTTCCCTGCTGCATGCCGTCAATCCTCGTGCTGCCTCATGCTCCCCGAATTGGCGGTTTTTCGGACGGAAGTCAAAGGGACTGGCAATACGGGCGCAGTGTGTGATTACATTCAGCTAGGTTGCTGCTGCTGCGCTGAGAAAAGATCGCCCTGCGCTCTCACGAAATATAATAATTTTAAGGAAAATATTGTTTTTATTATTATCGAAAAAATGTACACGATGGAATGGTGTAATGAAAATAAAAAAACTATGAATCGCTCTTGATAATATATTTTCCGGTTTTTTTATTCAATTTTAATGTGTGAGAAGTGAGAATTGTATTTACGTTTTTTTATCTGTATTTGTTGCCTGGATAAGATCACTGGGAACAATGTTAATAGCTCTGCACACTTCAGGGACAATTATTGAGATAATTGATTCTGAAACTTTGAATAGATAGTATAAACTTCTTCTTTTTTTATCATCGGTTGAATTTTGTTCAAGAGAAATCAAAAATCATTTCAGTCATTTCATTCAGAAAACTTCCATCCCATTCCTGTATACGAAACATCGAATAATTGTAAATTGTAGTCGCAAATTGGAATAATATAATAGTATTTAGAACTATTTTTG
Organism: Propylea japonica; assembly: GCA_013421045.1. Lineage (NCBI taxonomy): Eukaryota > Metazoa > Arthropoda > Insecta > Coleoptera > Coccinellidae > Propylea > Propylea japonica. The sequence goes on along the minus strand of CM024244.1, from coordinate 65,829,394 downwards.
TTTGAATTGAAAGAAAAAGGGTAAATTGATACTGAGGGACTAACTCTTTTTCTCTACATGTTTTCAAGACACCCACATAATCATACAAATCAACGAGACAAAGCGCTGAGGCTGGAATTTCTTCTTCGTCCGTCCTTGCCGAACCGTGGTCACGAGAGCAATATTGCGGCTGAGTGTAAATGCATACTGCCTTCGAAACTGCTGCAGAAGTATTTCGGGAATTATTGCCGACAACGCGAGTGGCAGTGAGGAGGGCTGAGTGTAATCGAGGCAATATAGATACACTCATAAATTAAGGTAGGAATTACTAAGTAAGATATACGAGTATTCACTAAATAAATGACATGAAGTATCGAAATATTTGTATCTATTTAAAGGTAAGTTCCTAAGAGAGCAGTCTGCTATATTTTTGTCATATTGCCTAAATACCAGCTTTGGCAATTTGGAATTTCTCTATAAATTCAACAATAACAACATCATTTATGTCGATGTTGGTAGTCTAAATCCCGATATGGAAGCTTACAACAAAGTGTCAACCAATTTTTTGTTTAGTTACAACTCTTTTCTATGCTCTTGCGAGAATATGGGCTGGTTGATGATGTCCATAGGTCATGGGTATTCTTTTCTTCGGTTAGTCTAGAGGATTTCTATGAAATTATAAAAGGGGAGAAATCGAATATTTGCTCTAGATTAAGTTGCAAAAAATGATTGCTGAGATAGAACAGGTTTTTACAAAGTAAATTTATTGTTTCCTTCTGTCTATAAACACTCTAACTTTCGAATGTTAGGGCTAGACAATAGAAATTTTTAAAGTTCTCGATTTATAATGATTTGAAATTTTGTTTCCCGAATTTTTCAAACTGGAAATCTTCAAATTTTGCCACACAATAAAACTACTGCAGACTTTTGTGAGGATCCTCAGAATCAGAAATTCGCAAAAAAAAATAAAATCCGTTATCGGCTCTTTGACATCGATCGCTGAAATTGAGCGTCGATAAAATTTAAAAATAGCTATTATTACAACTAGGGAAATATGAATAGTATATTTCCCGAGGTTGTCCTAGTTACATCCCGAGGGCGAAGCCCGAGGGATGTATGAGGCAACCGTGGGAAATGTATTCATATTTCCCGTGTTGTAATCAATAGTTTTTTTCTGATCGATACAATATCATTCTTGAAATTATATTATTATATTGTAAATTATTGATTCAATTGGATTTTTAACGTTGCTATGGACCGTGTTTGTGAGAATCATGGTTGACTGGTTTTATTTTGACGTCTTGTCAGAATAAAATCATTGAAATAATGTCGAACTACGTCGAAACTCAAGCGGCGAAAGCCCGTGAATTTTTGATTCCGGCCAAATCTAAAGCTGTTCATAGTAAGAGTATGAAGGCTTTCGGGAGTGGAAAAGAAAAAGTTTGGTGGACGGTGTCAGCGAAAATATTTTGCTAGCATATTTTGAAGATTTGGTATGTTGCTCTGATTCTTGTTCTTTTCAATGTATGATTATTCATTCGATCTCCTGTTGCAGGAATATTCACCAAACACGTTATGGCCAAAATTATCTATGTTAAGATCCATGCTGCATTTGAAGGAAGAAACTAATGTCAAATTATTCGATGAAGTGGAAGTATTTGTTAAGAATAAAAATAAAGGATCCGTTCCCAAAAAATCAGCAGTGTTGTCCCGGAGCAGATCAAGAATTTTTGATAGAAGCACCAAATGACTTTTTTCTTATGTATAAGGTTGCATAATATACTATTTTGAGTAAAATATGACTTGACGTTTCATATTTCCCTTGGGACAATAAGACTTGACGTTTCATATTTCCCTTGGGATATATGAGTGTGTTATGACATATGGTAACTAAGGCGATATTGCTCATTATCGATTCGATCAGAAAAAATTCGTTTCTTCCTCTTCTGCTTCAAAATGAAATCCGTTTTTTTCATGGGGAAATTTTGAATTTGGCCTGAAAGTAGAAAGGAATAGAATAATGATTTCGAAAACATATTCATAATATTCAATTAATTGATTAATTCAACTATCCTGTTCAAATTTGAAACTATTATAATGTTTTTAAAATTAGCCTAGACCAACCGTTGCCCTCCTAACGCCGCCACTGATCTAAAGGCGATACCTACATGACATATCAGATATTTCAAACGAGAAAAAAGGTGATTATCTTAAGGTAAAAATCGAGATAAAAATGAATCATTGTTTCTATAAGAAAAAACAAAAATTTATGTAATAAATCAGAAATGAACCCCTTAGGCAAAAATTTGATTTAGCCGCTGAATTTCCACCAAAAAAGGACCTGTATAGTCATAGCACAAATAGAAACGGAGATAATGACCAGAGTTCAAATTGCCGAAATGTCAATTTTGGCTTATTACTCGAAAAAAAAAGACGATATAGCAACGCGTTGGACGGCAAAATGAGTTTCTCGAAAAAAGATGATCGCAATGTATAGCATTAATTTTTCTTTATATCGTAGAGTTAATAGTTATTTATACAACAAGTGAGTTAAATGAATGTTTATTCATTTAACATAAACATTTTAAACTCACGTGTCGTATACACAATTTTATTCCATTTTGATGAAAATTCAAATATGAATGTTTTTTAGAGAAATATTAGGTATAATTCAATTCATAACGAGATTTCTCTTCGATCGATGGTTGCTAGGGCACTATGTAATTAATTGCTCGCAAGTGTCAATGAAAATTATAGAACAGTCATAGATCTATAATTACTATGGATGCAGAATCACGTGACTTAACAGAAGATCGAACACTTGGATACATAAGAGAGAAAGACATTGCGATATTATCTAAAAGAAAAGAGATGAAGCAAGTTTGTGGCAACTTGTCAAAATCATATGGAAGATGTAAACAAATATTTATGTGACCACAGACTTTGCTTTGCCCACAGGATTGATGCGTTGAATATAATTCAACTGACATTGTCCATAGAACAAGTATGACATGGCCACAATAGCTCCATCACATTCGACCAAGTGACCTCTCTCTCTCTCATGCGGTGTCCAAGAAGAAAATGAGGCAGCAGAAGCAGTAATCTCGGCAGTAATTTCTATTAAAATCAAAAATATTGCAAAAAGCAATAACGCAATATACGGCATTTTGTGCCTGGAGAAAGGATAAAAAAGCCAAAGGTGTCAACGAAAAATATTTTGGCGTATATTTCCGAAACATCCAAGAAAGTAAGTCGTCTTCATTGTCCTACTATTCGCAACTCAAGAATATGTTGGCTCTGAAAGAAAAAATGACATCGGCAGATTTCACCATGTCACCGCCTTTTTGAAGCAACATTCCAGGGATACGTAGCAAAGAAGTCGAAGGTATTCACAAGAGAGGAGTTCGAATACTGTTATAGATGCAGCTCCTGAAAGTATTCTAACTCCTCTCTTGTGAATACCTTCGACTTCTTTGCTACGTATCCCCTGGAATGTTGCTTCAAAAAGGGGTTGAATATTGTCGTCTTTAAACGTCAAAATGGGATAAAAAATTGTAATTTAGACCACCACCAATTCTGGTCACCCTGTACATAGGTTCCTTGCCTAATAAACCATTATCAAATAAAACAGTTTCAATCTGAAGAATAAGGCAAGCAATAAAAATTTCATAGCATCCGTTCTTAAAACAATACATCATTTCTTATTGGAAAAAATGTGTTTTGTCTAAATTGATATTAAGAAAAAATTTTCGATGAAGTAAATATAAAAAATTCTACAATATTTCCAAAAGATTATTCTAATCTGCAATCTGCTGTGAGAACCAAACATAGACAAGCGATAAAATACTATAAATTCCAATGGAATCCACTACTATGTTTACCTCCACACCGGCAATCTTTCCTAACCTAACTTACGACCAAACTAACTCACCAAACTCGGCATCCCTCCAACTAACCAAGGGACTCACACACAACAACACCTCATTCAAAATCACAAAAAGTCCAAAACTAGAGGTCCATATCCTCCGAAAATTGCATTTTCAACAGCCACTCAATGCACGGACACTCAGTTACACGGTAAACAAAGCAAATGGTGGAAAACGCACAGGCGACGCCATCTGATCGATAGACGACGTTAAGCAGGCAGGCGTCAAAAAGTCGAGGACGTGCTCCGTCGAAAGTGAAAGGAAAGCGGCAATTGTTCACTTGGGCGCTTCAGGGGAAACAGAGCCAAGTTGCCAAACCGGGAAAATTGCCAAGGAAATTCCTACAGCACCTGGCATCACGGAATTCTGCTTTTCACTGATGTGAGGGGTTTTCGTGAATGGTTGTTGGGAAAATGAATATTTGAAGTATGAATTTTGGGCATTTGTGTGAGTTTTAGTGAATGCACTTGAATTTTCAACATGGATCACATAAGAGTTTAATTTTCACTAGTAATACCACTAGAGGTCATATATTTTCCGGAAATCTGTTCTCTCTCTGAATATTTCACACCAAATCGTCTTAATACATTTCCATCAACCTCAAAATAAAAGTGATTTTAATGTGTAGGTAATTGAACTTTAATGACCCTTTTAAGGTTCAATTTATGGTTTTTAATGTGCAATCCTTATGGCAACCGTACACAAAGTATTCAAAAGCACCACGAGAAATGTCAAAACTCTACTGGAAACTGGAACATAGAACCATATACATTTTATTATGTCGAATGTAGGTCTTGTGCAAAATGAGAATGTATTTCAATCAAGAATTTATCACAATTCATATCGAGGTCGTCGGAAAAATCTTGTGATAACTCGGTTTATCATCTATTGACTATGGCCTCTAACTATTAACTATTGATTAAATAACTAGTTTTCCTTCGGACCTCGAAATAATATGTGATTTTAATGTTTCGAAATTAAACATTAATGACTCATTTTAATGCTTAATTTATTCTATATTTCAATGTGCAATCCTCATGGCAACCGTACACAAAGTATTCAGAAGCAGATATGAAATGTCAAACTTCTACTGGAACATAGAAACATAGAAACTCCATTATGTCAAATGTATGTCTTGTGCAAAATTAGAATGTATTTCAATCAAGAATTTTTACATAATTCATGTTTAGATCGTCGGAAAAATATTGTAATCAACTCGGTTATTAATCAAGCGACTAATGGTTTCGAACTATTAACGCGTTTGCTCCGCTCACGCTTTAAATATCTCGACCATTAGTCGCTGTTTTTTATAACCTAGTTGATTAAATAATTTTCCGCCGTCCTAAAAATAAAGGTGATTTAATTTGTACAAAATGATCATTAATGGTCCATTTTAATGCTCGATTTCGGCTATTTCAATGTGCAATCCTCATGGCAAACCGTTCAAGAAGTATTCAGAAGCACTACGAGATATTCAAACTCTACTCGAACAATAGATACATTTATTATTGTCAAATGTAAGTCTTGTGCAAAATGGAAATGTATTTCAATTGAAAATTCATACACAATTCATATTGAGATCGTCGGAAAAATCTGTTAATCAACTCGGTTTTATCGAGCGACTAATGGTCCGAACTATTAAATATCTTGACCATTATTCGCTGTCTTAATAACCTAGTGATTAAATAACTATTAATTAGACATAGAAATTTAGTTCATTCCATTCAAGTCAAATAAATCTCTAGTATATTCGCTGTTGGTAGGTACCCACTGAAATTCATCTGTTGAGAAGGTGATCGGTCAAAAATACACATTTTGATTGGTTAAAATTACACTTGTGGAATTTTCCACGAAATTTTAATGGTAACAATGATCCTTTCACCTTGTTTTGACATAATCAGATTTTACATTCAGACTGTGACTATAGAAAAAACAAACACAACCATAAAAGATTTTCTCTGATTCTCTGATTACGTTTTCCGATTATTTCACAACTTTTATAGCAAAAGTCTATACTAATATGATCATAAATATGGATTTATATATTCAATATTCATTGTAAAATTCAATAACTACATTAGAAGGGAGTATTAGTAAAAAACTGTAAATTTATTGTGCTAAACTGTATTCAAGGTATACACGGTTTTTATGGAAGTCTATGGTGATATTGTTCAATAGTGTTGCTATAATATACAGATACCTACACCAAAAACAGCTGTGCTTACCAATATTTGTGAACAATATTCATGAAATATTGGAATAATTTCGATATAAATCTAATGAATCAGTGGTTATAAGGTAATAAGATATAGTTTTCATTCAGAAGCCTCATTACTCTAATCAATCATTCAAAAACATGCTACATCTTGTCTTTTTTTATTGTTAACTCGCGATAAGATTTCTACTCCAGTAAAAACAAAATGCAACTCGCTCCTTTAAAGAATGTAGAAGCCCAAATCTCTCAAATCCTTGCTAAAAAAACACCTTGATATTATTTAATCAATCAACTAAAGACAGCGACTAATGTTCAAGATATTTCAAAAGCGTGAGCGGAGCGAACGCTTTATAGTTCGAGACCATTAGTCGCTCGATTTATACCGAGTTGATTCCCGACGATCTCAATATGAATTGTGTATGAATTCTATGATTGAAATACATTTTCATTTGGCACAAGACATACATTAGTCATAGTGAAATTTCTATGTATCTATGTTCCAGTAGAGTTTTGACATTTCTCGTAGTGCTTCTAAATACTTTGTGAACGGTTGCCATGAGGATTGCACATCAAAATGGCTAAAAAATTGAGCATTAAAATGGGTCATTAAGGCTCAATTTCGTACACATTAAAATCACATTTCATTTCGGGGTCGGCGGAAAAGGTATTTTTAAACTGTGTCGATATGGGTAATTTGTGTTTTTATTGATGAAATAGCAACTATGATAACAATTTAGTTTATTTGTAGTTTATGTTAATGAATAAAATAAATAATATGCCTTCTGCATTCAATATTTGGACTTTTTCAGATAGACTTGATTCATAATGAAGGAAAAACGCAGTTTCTTCGACTTTTATGTGAAATGGACAACATTGTTCAGTTATCTAACAGGAAAATGTCTCTTATTTTTGTGGTCTTGACCATAAGATGACTGATTTTTTACTGTCAATATACTTTCCATTGAAATTTAATGACGTGATGTGATGATGCTTCGGTAGGCGTGGCAACATCGCCCGCGTTCATTTTCACGCGAACGCAAGGGAATTTCCATGATTTTCCCGCCCTAGACTGTAACCTTTCCGTATTTCCTACTAATAATTCAACCCTCGATTTTAAGGGTGTTCAGTGAAATAAGTACTAACTTATTCCTTACTAAGAAAAACAGAATATGAATAAAGATTCATCAATACGACTTAAAATTACACTACTCTATTATAGGAATATAATCTGTGAAAATATAATTATGTATGTACATTTCGAGTAGACTCTACAGAGTGTTTCTGAATTGATTCGAAAGATTCAAAGAGATGATTCCTCATTTCATTTATGAAAGAGAGAAGTTTTTTCAAGATACGGTGTGTTAAAGTTTTACTTGGAAACTGACTAAAAAAGTGGTACGCCACTCAGATTTTAAAATAATAATTGTTCTTTCATTCTTCGTTCAATTTCTACAAGAATCGTTCCTTCTTTTTTGTATAAGTCGCTGTTTCTATGCGAAAAAATAAAACATTTCAATGTAATGTCTCTACTACATATAGTCCGTTCACGAGAGGTTGAGCCGTCGGTTGGCCATGGAAATTTGGCATATTCCACTGTGTATATTGAAATTTTAGGTTATGTTGTTTATTTTCTTGACAGACTGATACGCAATGTTGTCAATATTGCATAGAGTTCTCTGATCACTCGAAGCTTCTCGGACGAGGCCGGGTACATTCGCAACGTTGATTTTACGTTATGACAGCAATACTACCAACTTTAGATAAATAAACAAACGCCTACAAACTTTCGTGAACGGGCTATATTAGGTGTTGATCTAACGAGAAATACACGTTGAGATGTTTCATTTTCTGACCTAAAAACGGCACCCCACAAAAGGAGACAGAAATGATTCTCTCATCACAAATCAAACGAAGATCTAAAAAATAATGTAAGTTTAAAATATCCCAGTGGCAGACTACTTTATGTAGTCAGGTTTAAGTAAACTCTAATATCCTGTATCTTCTGTGCATTTCCTAAACTACATTTATAGGACCTTTTTTCACAAAATGACAGAAGAATCATTCCTTAAATCTTTAAAATCAATTCAGTAACACCCCTCATTTTCAATCTAAGATTCTCTGAACAATATTCATGACAATATTTGATTTGATTCAATTCAATGAAAATGAATAGTGAGAGAAAAAAATATAATAATACTTGTACAGAACGTTTATTCTTCCACTCGTGGCACTCGTTCTTTGGAATATTTTCTTTTTCGTGGCGCGTTTTTGAATTTCAAACTCGTGAAAGAATGCAAATCAATACCTTCTGTACTTATATTATAGATAACTACATATTATTCTAAACTTCAAAATACATCTTCTACGTCGATGAACCGCCCCAAGACTAGTTTGCCGCATATTATCAAGTGGTTCAGCTAAGTGGCGTTCTAATTTAATGGCACTAAAACGCTTTTTACTGCTAGATATTGATTTACAACCTCGTAAAAATACGCTTTACAACCTTAATATCAGTTGCTTTCGACTCGGTCCCATTCTGGAAAGTGGTTTTCCCCACGCTTACGCCTAATTGAATACGGCTGATATCATTAAATTCGACATAAAATTAGCGAGAGCGTAATTAGCAAACAGTGTTTCTAGCATAAGGAATTGTCGAAGATTAATTCGATGTCTGGATTAGGAGCATGCACGTTCATAATATATACTTGTTCGAGTAAATCTTGAGACGTGATATGGCTAATAGAATTATGATATAGCCTGTGGTAGAGATATAGAGGTTTTTCCAATAAGAGGTGTAATTTTGAAAAGCCCGCTATTTCGGTAGATGTCACGTTTGAAGCTCTCACTTTCTCTGACATTTGACAAGTAGAAACTACGACTTATAAAAAATTGAATGATACACTCTTCAAGAACGCTTTGATTTCTCAAAATTCGCTATAAAAATGGTAAAAATTTGGCAGAGACGGTTCGTGAAAATCGATCATTTTGGGTCGTCGTGAAGCACTTTGTCGGACGCGAATGAAAGAATTGTGGGTGGAAAAATTCGAGCTGTTGGAACAAGTTAGTAATGTGAGAATAAAACCCGTGCACGTCGCTAAAAAACAGCCGCTGTAGCCGAAAGTGTTAAGGAAACCCCAGGTGGGTCCATTCCTCGTCGTTCTTTGGAATTAGGCATTCCACAAACGTCATCACACCTTATTTTGCATAAAGATATGGGTCTTAAGGCTTATGAAGTTCAGTTAACACAAAAACTCAAGCCGGCCGATCATCAACAACGTAGTATCTTTACTGATTGGGTTGTTGAAATGCATGAGAATGATTCGGACCGTGTTATCTCTCGAAGAGGTGATCACAATTGGCCAGCGAGATCTTGTGAATTTAACACCTTGCGACTTCATCCTTTGGGGCCACGTGAAGGAGAAGGTCTACGCGTCAATAGCCCGCGTCGATTCAAGATTTCAAAGATGGAATTCGTAAGGCTATCGAGGACATAGGGCAGCCACTTTTCGATTTGGTTATGGAAATTTTCATTAAAAGGATATGGTCCTGTAAGCGCGTGGTCGTCGTGGTCATTTGCCTGATGTTATTTTCCACTATTAACGGCGTAGCTTCTTCTTTATAATGAAATAAACATCCCATCATTTATATTGAAAAATGTCATTTTTCTTCGAATATCAAAATAACACCTTTTATTGGAAAACCGTTTTGAATCAGAATGTCTTGTAGCTCTTGAGTTTAGATGTAAATAGGTGGTGAGTTCATCACATGTCTCAATTGGCAATTACACCAAAAATTTTCCATTCGTGTTCTTGTTCCTAGGGAAATAAACCTAGTCCCGTTGTTCTGCCCAAAAGTCTGCAAGTTTCGAATATTATGGTCTATTGGCACGATTAGTTTCTGCACAGCGACCACTGAAGCCTTTTGTGCTTACTATATTGATCGTTGTGAATACAACCATAAAAGTCTGGAACGTAATTAATTCAGGAATTAACTCAAACTTGGAAACCTCATGTATATTTGATATGTTTTGACTCGGCCAAGTCACTTTAATTCAGTTAAACCATACTATACCATGAGGATTTGAATGAGTTTCCGCTTTACGAACAGATACTTCAGCTCCGGCACTGAGTTGAATCTACAAGAAAAGTAAAATCGAAACTCCATACAACATCAGCGTGAACTCACAATATCTCATTGAAGTTGAATCATCGGCAAATAGAAGAGCAAATCTAATACATCTCGAGAATCGAGAGTCCTTCCAGATATATTTTCCGAACGAAAGTCTACAAAATGGCGTAAAATATCACATTATCCTTCGGTACATGTCAGGCCCTTTCATACGGCAAAGTGTTTCCATTCAGACACAAATTGAAACGTTCTAAATCTCGAAGTACAATATCGAATCGATACGCTTTCTCTGCTCAAGTGCATTTAGCAGGAGATGAAGGAAACATGATATTGACAGTTCCCTCATGGTGTCGTATTGACGCCGTTGTCGGACTGCCAACGTTTGCGGCCAGGACAATAATGCGATATCTGATGGTTCGCGTTTCCTGGTAGACCCCATATTGTCGAGCTGATTGAACTGTCACTTCAGTTCATCATAGGCTTTTTGATTAGTTCTTATTCGGACGCTATCTGTCGTTTTATTTCGGTTGGATTCTTGTATATTGCGGATTTCGTGCTGTGAATGGAGCCAACATTGGCATTACACCCACTGTGTGTAATTCTATAATCAGGATATCGACTGTTCGGTTCGGGGCCCGTTATATGGACCAGGAAAGATCAATATTTTTAAACGTGTTCAACTTTTTAATAATTGACAACTACTACTGCCAAAACATTTCATGCAACTAGATCAAAATAAAATAAATAAAATGTAGTAACTATGAACACGGAAAATCTAGATTGTAGCCCCAACATCCTCCGGCCTAAGGGGTTCTCCTCTTCAAATTCTACCATAGCTAGATTTTCTGACCTTCTTCCATTTCATTTTGCTTCTTTCCTCTTTTGACTTCCTCTTGCGTTTCTTCTTCCATCTTGTACTGTCCACAACTCCTTCTGAGTGGCTTTGGAATCATATTCTGCATACATATTGAAATCGTTATCTTCACACAGGTAATTCTCTCACGCAAACCTCGATCAGAAATTCATCTCTACCAATATTTTCTCCAACTGATCAATCGCTTCTGAATAGTTCGATGCCCAAGGTGGGGAAACTCTCCACGAGCATTCTAGCTTGACTTCCTCTTGTGGGGCATCGTTTTCTTCAACTTTTGTGTCACCTGTCCAGTTTTCATAATTTTCAGGTTGTAGGTCAGCAGCATCCTCATCAATTATATCAATGGATGGTTTTTATATCTCTTTAGGGCTATTTTTGTAGTGATCATCATTGAAGAGAGCTTCCCTTCGTTTCTCATGAGTTTCTGTGTCAAAATCTCCTTCAGAATCCTCATTATCGAAGACTTTTTCTTGTTTTTCTGTTATAGGTTGCATGACCTTTTCTTTCAGGGTGGCTTGAAGTAGATACTGAACTTTATCATCTTGCATGATTTTCTGATCTTCCTGAATTTTCTTGAATTGTCCCCGAAAGTTGATCCATTTCTTGACATTTCTATCAAACTTTGGCAGTTCTAGTTTCGGATAATTCAAGTTCAAATTGTTCGATTTTCCACTAACAGATTTATTTTGCGTGCATACCATTTCATTTGTCATCTTGATAATTTCTTCTCTGAATATTTCTTGCTCGTCAATTTCTTTCATCAATTCATCTTCATTCAGTGATTCTTCTGACATCAACATTTCTTCTATATTACTGTCAAGTTCAAAATTCTTTTTGCTTTATTATCGATCAAAATTTTCCAAATTTTAACTGTATTTTCATCCCTGGTCCCACCAGAACTGGAAACACACCTCATTTTCATTTTCTTGATTCCAGCTCTCAGGATTTCCCGTTTAAACCGCCAACACTCAACATATCCTGGCAGGATCGCCAAAATGTAAATTCTATAAATCAGGATATCGACTGTTCGGTTCGGGGCCCGTTATATGGACCAAGGAAGATCAAATATTTTTAACGTGTTCAACTTTTTAATTAATTGACAACTACTACTGCCAAAACATTTCATGCAACTAGATCAAAATAAAATAAATAAAATGTAGTACTATGAACACGGAAAATCTAGATTGTAGCCCCAACAACTGTGAAAGAATTATCTACTTTATATGTAATTTTGACAGAAGTTGTCAGTTTTAAATCTTCCATTCCAACATAATTGATATTAGGGATGGTTAGGTTAGGATCTTCCCCTGAATCACGCAGACTTGGTTGTCCATGATTCGGATTGAGGGAAAGGACTCGTATAGGGAACCCATCGAGGGATGAATTACCATTGGGTTCTCTTCGAATCTTTTGGAGATAATCACCCATTATTGTGAGTCTCTAGAATTCATCGCTAATTTTAGGATCAAGATTCAAGATTCATCACCTGGACCTAATGGTGCCTCTCACACCTTGAGCTTTCAAGGGATTTCAGATATTGCCAATAGATTAAAAAGGGGTTACAGTTCACTGCGACCTCAAGGTCTCTTGTACCCCCTTACAGAGTTGTTCTGACCACACCCTTTACAGCTTTCCTTCCAGTTCCAGAGATCTGATGAAATCCGATATCTGTGAAGGCTTCAACGAGGCTAGTTCCTCGCTTTTACAAGTTTCTCGCCCAAGGCATTCTATCATTAGGCTCGCAATTGCAAAGTATTCCGTGACTAGGTGATTGGGGGTTTCTTCCTCCTCCCCACAGAACCTACACTCGTCAGTGTCCGATAGTCCCATCCTTAACAGGTGCTTCCTGTTGTGACAGTGTCCTGTGAGAAAGCCAGTGTGGAGGTGTAATTGTTTCTTACCAAGATACAGATATCTTTTGGATCTGGCTGTTTTGAAGTTCCGAAGGAATTTGCATTACAGGCACTATAAAAGAATTATCTACTCCATATGTAATTTTGACAGCTTGAAATACCATTGGGTACTCTTCAAATCTATAGGAGATAATTACCTATTATTGTGAGTCTGTAGAATTCATCACTAATCTTTGATCAAGATTCAAGATTCATCAGTGGGGTGTTCATGCACCTCACACCTGGAGCTTTCAAGCTTAGAAACTGGAGGATTTCAGGGATGACCAAACCTAACATGACCTGAACTAACATTATAGTTATAGTTTTAAAGGGGTTACAGTTCACTGTGGCCACAAGGTCTATTGTGTATCCCTTATAAAGCTGTTCTGACCACACCCTTCACAGCTCGATTTCCAGTTCTAGAGATCTGATGAAATCCAATATCTGTCAAGGCTTCCACGAGGTTAGTTTCCTCACTCTTCCGTGACTAGGTGCATGGAGGTTTCTTCCACACTCGCCACAGAACCTACACTCGTCAGCGTCAAATAATCCCATCCTCAACAGGTGCTTCCTGAGGCGACAGTGTCCTGAGAGAAAGCCAGTGAGGAGGTGTAATTATTTCTTACCAAGATGCAGATATCTTTTGGATCTTGCTGTTTCAAAGTTACCAAGAACTTAGTGGAATGATCAATCCCTGGGAGATTCCGCCGGAGTTTTTTCCTCTCGCTTTCTCCTTCTCCAGAAACTCCTTCTTATAGGTACATTTATGATACAGAAGGGTTCTGAGCCAATGAGTGACATTCGTGCGCCCTCTTTGGCAAGTGTATTGGTCTTTTCGTTTCCTTTGATTCCCGAATGGCCGAGAACCCAGATTAAGGAGACCTTATTTTGTTGCCTTCCTCATTGAGTGCCAAGAGATAACGCCCAAGGCTCCAAATAAGGTTGTCGGTTTTATCAACGCCATTGCCGACCCTCCTTTGGTTTCCATGAATGAGTAGAACAAGAGATCCACATGGCCAACCCAGCCAAAGCGACCCCAGTTCTAGATAAAAGGTTCAGAAGAATTTTCTCAAAACAGTAAAAGTAATGGTAGATATCCTACAATATCCTGAATGTTCAAGTGAAATAATGCAGTTATTAATTTTCTTGACATATCACTTTCCATCTGGTGCAGTTCTGTGTTGCATTCGAATGGATGAACCTGCGACCGATACGTCAGAGAGTTTGTTTGGATCCCCGAATGAAAATTGTTATTATTTTCATTATCTCCACGAATTTGAATTTGTTCAAATGATTCACATCGTTATTTCTTATTCACAAGGTGAGCTGGTGTAATTTTCATTTGCGTTTTTCATGTTCCAGTTTCGAATGTATAATTGTTTGTTTTTTCGATTGTAATACGGGGTGAACCTGTGTGTTTGTTCTGTATTTGTTGTTTGCTGAGAGTAAATTTGTAGTTAGTTCATGTTCAAGATCTCATGCTACCCAGTACTTATTTAGTTAAAATTGTTTTTAGCCTGAGGAAGGGAATAAATTTCCCGAAACGTTGCTGTTTGAATAAAGTATACATAAATAGTTCCTTGTGACTGATACCTTCACCTATTCCATTGATCTTAGGAACGATAAGTGCTTTTATTGCAGTTATTACACAACTGAAAATGTTTTTATATTGAAACAAACTGCCACAATGAATAACTTTCTCTTCAAGCATAGTTATCCCTTTTCAATCAAGAAACAGATGGTTCGGGGACCATAGAATAATGTAAATTATAATTCCATGTTCCGCAGTTACATATCCCTTAATTTCTAGGACTCTGAACACAATAGTTATGTCCATTACACGGAACAGCGACACTTTGATAATGCGTGCACAAAATAATGGAATATGTTTGAATTTAGGCTCACAATGCATGCATTTCGCTGTGACAAACATCAGAACATTAATGAACTTTAGTCGCACAATGGAGGCAGAGTGGAGGGTTTCTATGCCTCTCTATACCGATTCTATGAACTGGGTATTGAGGTAACTCACGTGGAACCGGTGGAACACAGAACTGAATTATGTTTTCGGAAAGTTTATACTGTTCGGAATGTATTCAGGCCGAGTTAGATGTAACTGCTTGAAACAGGGGTCGTTATTATTTTTCGTGTTGAGCACAATATCCTACGCCAAACAATACAAAAAAATTATATCACTTTTTACAGGCTCTATCCACAGGGGCGGTTTTTGTATTGTTGAAGTAGGGTTACTGTTAGTGTTTTTTTGTTATGTTTATGTTTCCTTTTTGTTTTTTGAGAACTTTCATATTTTCAGAATTTCAGTTACAATGTTCTAGACATTTTTACATACTTTGTCTAGGACAATCTTGTTCAACACTATGGAAGTTAACAGCAACCACTGGTTTGGGTATCTTATTACCTGTTGGTGCTGCATTATTGTCAATAAATTAAACAAGTTGCTCCACTGGCGCAGCCAGGGGGGGGGCTTTGGGGCTGCAGCCCCCCCCCCCCAAAGATTAGTTTCTTCGTTATTTCTTTCTTCTTTATTTTTTTGCAACTTTCGTTATTCACTGTATCATCAAAAATTTTTCAGTTCAGCCCCCCCCAAAATAAAATCCTAGCTGCGCCACTGAGTTGCTCTTTTGACCGAATGGTCCCGGTTATCTCAGACAATCTGCAATATGCAAAGAACTGTGTTTTATCGTTGAGCCAAACTGGGACATACACATTCATCCGCACCAGGATTCGAACCCGAACTTACAGTTGTCATACTACGCCTGTAAACCACTACAACCACCAAGGCAATAACTACATATGTAAGTCTAATTAATTTTGAATGAAGTGCCAATGTATGACATATGACAACTGACATCTGAATCAGGAAGTCTAACCACAGCATCAAATCAAACTAATTCAGAACAACAGCAACCGCATACATAAGTTTGTTGGTGTGCAGGGGACATCATTCTCACTTGTGCTGGCTGAATTTCGTGAGTATTTTTTTTTCATTCCCGGAATCATTTGAGAATCAACAAAAGCCAATTTTTAATTTTCATACAAACTGAGACATACACATACATCCGCACCAGGATTCGAACCAGGACTTACAGCTTCGTACTGCGCCGTTCAGCCGCTACCACTACCGAGGTGGTAACCACAGAAAACTAATCAATTTCGACATGAAAGTGTCAACGTATGACAGGTGACAACTGACATCTGAATCAGGATGTCCAACCGCAGCAGGTTGAAACGTCGCGCGATCAAATTCTCGTCTATCAAACTAATCCAGAACATCCTAAATTCCCAAAACCGCATGCATCCGTTTGTTGGTGTGCAGGAGACAGACAGGGCCAAATTGACGAGCGTGCAATAATCGCAGCAAATGCTGCAGCAAGGAGCGACATCCAGCTCAATATCATGAATCATGTTCGAACTGGAGCAGTAATATGATTACATGTATGTCAGTCATGCGGTAACTCGACAAACTGTATCAGAATTACAGCACGTCCATCTTGATAATGCACCAGAAAGCCGCATCTGTTGTCCTGTCTATCCTATGTGTTGATTACGTCTACAATCGACTAATTGCATTTTCATTATTGCGGTATTTCACCACAGAAACTCATTCAATCATTCCGTCTTTATTGTGCTGGCTGAATTTCCTGAGTTTTTCTTCATTTCCAGAATCATTTGAGAATCAACAAAAGCCAATTTTTAATTTTCGTACAAACTGAGACATACACATTCATCCGCAACTGGATTCGAACCCGGACTTACAGCTTCGTACTGCGCCGTTCAGCCGCTACCACCACCGAGGTGGTAACCACAGAAAACTAATCAATTTTGAAATGAAAGTGCCAACGTATGACATGTGACAACTGACATCTGAATCAGGATGTCCAACCGCAGCAGGTTGAAACGTCGCGCTATCGAATTCTCGTCTATCAAACTAACCCAGAACATGCTAGATTCCCAAAACCGCATGCATCCATTTGTTGGTGTGCAGGAGACAGACAGGCCAAATTGACGAGCGTGCAACGATCGCAGCAAATGCTGCAGCAAGGAGCCGACATCCAGCTCAATATCATGAATCATGTTCGAACTGGAGCAGTATTATCATTACAATATGTATGTCAGTCATGCGGATCTCGACAAACTGCATCAGAATTTAAGGACGGCCATCTTGATAATGCACCAGATAGCCGCATCTGTTGTCCTGTCTGTCCTATGTGTTGATTACGTCTGCAATCGACTAATTGCATTTTCATTATTGCGGTATTTCGCCACAGAAACTTATTCAATCATTCTCTCTTTATTGTGCTGGCTGAATTTCGTGAGTTTTCATTTTTCGTTCCCGGAATCATTGCACAATCAACAAAAGCCAATTTTTCATTTTCGTACAAACTGAGACATACACATTCATCCGCACCTGGATTGAACCCGGACTTACAGCTTCGTACTTCGCCGTTCAGCCGCTACAGCACCTACGTGGTAACCACAGAAAACTAATCAATTTCGAAATGAAAGTGCCAACGTATGACAGTGACAACTGACATATGAATCAGGATGTCCAACCGCAGCCGGTTGAAACGTCGCGCGATCAAATTCTCGTCTATCTAACTAATCCAGAACAGCCTAGATTCCCAAAACCGCATGCATCCATTTGTTGGTGTGCAGGAGACAGACAGGCCCAAATTGACGAGCGTGCAACGATCGCAGCAAATGCTGCAGCAAGGAGCGGACATCCAGCTCAATATCATGAATCATGTTCGAACTGGAGCAGTAATATGATTACATGTATGTTAGTCATGCGGGACTTCGACAAACTGCATCAGAATTACAGGACGTCCATCTTGATAATGCACCCGAAAGCCGCATCTGTTGTCCTGTCTGTCCTATGTGTTGATTACGTCTACAATCGACTAATTGCATTTTCATTATTGCGGTATTTCAACACAGAAACTTATTCAATCATTCTCTCTTTGTTGTGCTGGTTGAATTTCGTGAGTGCTTATTTTTCATTCCCGGAACCATTTCACAATCACAAAAGACAATTTTTAATAGTCTTTCAAACTGAGACATACGCATACATCCTCACCAGGATTCGAACCGGGACTTAGAGCTCCGTACTGCGCCGTTCAGCCGCTAATACCACCGAAGTGGTAACCACAGAAAAATAATCAATTTTGACATGTGACAACTGACATCTGAATCAGGATTTCCAACCGCAGCAGGTTGAAACGTCGCGCGATCGAATTCTCGTCTATCAAACTAATCCAGAACAACCTAGATTCCCAAAACCGCATGCATCCATTTGTTGGTGTGCAGGAGACAGACAGGCCCAAATTGACGAGCGTGCAATGATCGCAGCAAATGCTGCAGCAAGGAGCGGACATCCAGCTCAATATCATGAATCATGTTCGAACTGGAGCAGTAATATGATTACATGTATGTCAGTCATGCGGGACCTCGACAAACTGCATCTGAATTACAGCACGTCCATCTTGATAATGCACCAGAAAGCCGCATCTGTTGTCCTGACTGGCCTATGTGTTGATTACGGCTACATCGGCTAATTGCATTTTCATTGGTGTATTATTTGTATGTCGTCAATCATCAGGTTTAGGTTTAGCGTTTTGGAGGAAATTGAATTGGATATTAATTAATGTGTAGTGGCAGGATTGAATTCTCTGCAAAAGTTATGTTCATACGTTGAGTATATATCTACACTACATATACAGCGTGACAATAAAGTCGTAACTCGTCAATCATTTTTGTACGAAGAAATATTAAGGGAAATCCTCACACCCGTCGGTTTTTAATTACAGAAGCATTTTATCCTATAGTCCGTTCACGAAAGTTTGAGCTCATATTAGGCGTTTGTTTATTTATCTGAAGTTGGCAGTATTTGCTGTCATAACGTAAAATAAAGTCAACGTTGCCGAATGTACCCGGCCTCGTCAGACGAGCTTTCTAGTTATCAGAGAACTCTATGCAATATTGACAATATTTCCTATCAATCTGACAAGAAAATAAACAACATAACCTAAAATTTCAATATACACAGTGGAATATGCCAAATTGTCACGGCCAACCGACGGCTCAAACTTTCGTGAACGGACTAAATGCTTTCTCGAATTTGATACCTAAACCCTGCTTTATTTTTCAAATGGAAATATATGGATTGTGTCGATTGTGATACATCAAATAAAAGGTGAGCGTTATTTGGTTGAGAGTAGAATTGGTTGTGCCAGTTTCTCATTTTAAAATTGGGAAATAATTTACAATTTGTGATTGGAGAATACAGACCATTTTTCTTTCACTAATTATCATTAAGGGAAGTTCAAGAATCCATAGATTTGTAATTTCGAAAGCAAGTCTTCCTATATTATATACTTTTTTAAATTCGAAATCTCTCGCCCTCTATACCACATACCCCTCATTTTTTCCAATAGAAATATATGGATTGTGGTACATCAAATGGAAGTTAGTTGGATTACCTGCTCATTTCATTTAATAACATATCCATATATTCCTTTTTTGAAGAAAATGTGGGCCTAGGTGTTGATATTACGTGAATTTCCTTCAGTAATAATAATTAGTAAAAGAATCATAGTCTGATTGCAGTCTCCAATGACGAATTGAAATATTTCCTAATCTTTCAATATAAAAAAGAAACAACCAATTCTACTTTTAGCTACATCGCTGAATAGGTAATCAAATTACCTTTCATTTGATGTATCACAAGAGAATAGAAATATAAAATTCAAAAAAATCATAGGATAAATTTCTTTTGAAATAAAAAATCGATGGGTGCAAAGATTTTCCTTAACAATTTTTCGTACAAGAATGATCGACGATTTGCGGTACTTTTTTGATACGATGTATAACCTCTATCAAAGCTACAAGACATTCTATTTTTTTGGCAAGCTGTATATTGTTGTATCCTTTTGAGATAACCGAATATACAATACATGGTATCTGTAAACAAATGCGAGAGACTTTGGGAGACGAATCCTCGATGAAAACAAGCAGGGGTAGTTCATATAATTTTTTTTTTCGAAATCGCCTCCCCTTCCAAGATACAGCCTTTGGAAGGCGATGACGAGTTGACAGTTTTTAATTTTTTTCAAGGCTTCTCAAAAACACTGGGTCATAAAACTATACATAATATGAAACACAAAGTAGATATTATTGACACAATTTTTTTAGATCTCATAACTTCATTATAAGGGGTTGGAAATAACAACCCCCCCCCATGTTTTTCGTTCAAAAATTGTTTTCGTGGGATAGATTTTCGAAAAATCAAATTCTCTTATGGTTTCCCATTCAATTCTGAAAAAAAAAGTCTTTCGCAAAATTTCGATACAGTCGATACTTTTCTCGAAAAATAATAAAAACTTACAAGCAGTTATAATCACTGTTCATTCCATTTCATCATTTGAGTGTTCCATAGAATGAATAAGTATTCTAAGATATTGTATGTCTAGACAGGAGAAAAGATGTTCTTTAAATTTTTCTGGAGGTTTAATTACTAATTTCCGGAAGAAAATTATATCCGTGATATTTTAAATTCACAATTAGAACGTTCTTTCGATTGATAAGCATAATTTACAAAACCAATTTTGAGCATAAACAATATCTTAGAATATTCAGTCTATGGAACATACGATGAAACGGAATGAACACTAATAATAATGAAATTATGGGATGAAAAAAATTGTGTGAGTAGCATCTCCTTAATGAATCTTTTCATGTAAAGTTTTATGATTCAGTGTTTTTTTAGAACTTCCAAAGGCTGTATCTTGGAAGGGGGGTCGATTTCGAAAAAAATTGATATGGACAACCCCTGCTTATTTCATCGTGGAATCATCTCCCTATTCCCTTAAATTTGTTCACAGACACCCTGTATATCCTTATCAGGACAATAATATTGTTGAAATTAATTCCATCTAATCAAAACAACCAGCTTGCAATTTAGTTTTCCGCCGTCGCTTTTATTTTAAGCGCTACTCTTTTAATGGCAAGTTAAGTGACATTCAAAGGGGTGGAAATCTTTTCTTTTTGATATTTTCTTGTCCGTTGAACTTTAGAATCTCATTCACTGATTTCGCTTTGAGGAGTGTGAACGCTAGATGTAATTTCGTGTCCTGATATGAACATTTCTTCGTTCATGGGGTGAAGTTATTTGAAAGGGAGGAAAATCTCGAGTCGATTGGGATATCTGGTTCGCAGGGTGGGAGTCTGACGAAATATATTTTTATTTCTACTTTTATTCAAAAGAGGTAATCAGATTTAAGAGGATATGCTTTATACCCTTGGTTGTCAATGTCTTTTGTCTGCGGCCCTGAAAAATATTGGACTGCAAGCTTCAAAAGAGGTAAATTTTTCATTGAAAATGATGACTGATCGGGAAGGCCAGTTTCTGTGTTAGTCCCCGAAAATATCGATGCAGTTCATGACATGATTTTATCAGACTATCTATAGTCCGTTCACGAAAGGTTGAGCACATAGTAGGCGTTTCTTTATTTATCTGAAGTTGGCAGTATTTACTGTCATAAAGTAAAATAAAGTCAACGTTGCCGAATGTACCCGGCCTCGTCCGACGAGCTTCCGAGTTATCAGACAACTCTATGCAATATTGACAACCTTGCGTATCAATCTGACAAGAAAATAAAGAACATAACCTAAAATTTCAATATACACAGTGGAATATGCCAAATTTCCATGGCCAACCGACGGCTCAACCTTTCGTGAACGTAGTATAGTTAGGGTGTCAATTCTCGGGATCATTTATACGAACGCGTTCATCATATAGTTCACGTCAATTTGGACATGAGAAAAAATTCTGCCAATGGATCCTCAAATGTTTGAATGTTGACCAAAAGCAAGGGTAGAAGCATTGCGTTCGATCTGTGCTCTATTTGAAAACGATGTAGACTCCTTAAAACGAATTGTTACCACGGATGACACTTGGTTAATTTCTACGATCCAGAAAGAAAGAATTAATCCATAGAATGGCGACACTCTGGTTCTCCAAAAGACATAAAATTTCGTGTCCAAAAATCTGCTGGAAAGTTCTTGCCTCTATTTTTTGGAACTGCCACGGGGTTATCATGATTGATCTTTTGGATAAGGGTAGAACAATAACTGGAGATTACTATTCGACATTACTGACCACACTCTAGGGGGAAAATTTTGAGATAAAAGACGAGAAAGCTATCCAAAGTTGTGTTGTTTTTGCAGGACAATGCCTCAGCACAAAAATCTCATGTTACATGCAAAAAATTCGTGTTAAAATTACTAGAACACCCCTCTTATTCACCAGATTTTGCTCTGTCCGACTATCATCCCTTTCCTCAACTGAAAATAGTTTAAAAGGTCGCAAATTTTCTGATGAGGTAATGAAAGCTGTGGAGGTCTGGTTTGAAAAGCAAGAAGAAACATTTCATTGAATAATAATAATAAATGTATCCAATTAAGAGGAGAATATGTTGAGTAATAAAATATTTCGACAATTGAAATTCTGTTCGGTTCTATAGGGTTTTCCAATGAGAGCTGTTATTTGAATAGTCCGCTATTCCGGTAGATATCACGTTTGAAGCTGTCATTTTTTGACATTTGACAAGTAGAAACTACGCCATTCATAAAATGGAACGATGCACGCTTCAAGAGCCCATTGAAATTATTAAAATTCCATAAAATGGTGAAAATTTGGCAGAGGCAGAAACGGTTCGTACAACTCGAACATTTTTAGGTCGTCGTGAAACACATTGTCGGACCGCAATAAAGAAATTTGTGGAAAAATTCGAGCTGTTGGGACAAGTTAGTGATGTGAAGAATAAACCCATACACGTCGCTCAAGAACAGCCGAGATATTACTGCTGTAGCCGTAAGTGATCTTTTGCGGGAAAAGTTTCCGGACCGTGTTATCTCTCGAAGATGTGATCACAATTGGCCACCGAGATCTGGTGGTTTAACACCTTGCGACTTCTTTCTTTGGGCCACATGAAAGGGAAGGTCTACGCCAATACTCAAGCGTCTATTCAAGACCTCAAAGATGGAATTCGTGAGGCTTTCGAGGACATAGAGTAGCCACTTTGCGATTTGGTTATGGAAAATTTCATTAAAAGGATATGGTCCTGTAAGCGTGGTCGCGGTGGCCATTTGCTTGATGTTATTTGTCACTATTAACGGCATAGCTTCTTCTTCATAATGAAATAAACATCCGATCATTTATACTGAAAAATGGCATTTTCTTTGAATATCAAAATAACAACTCTTATTGGAAAACCCTATAAGTAGACTGAGTATTTTTGAATATAATTATCTACATCAACGTCTCGAAAAATCGTCTATCATTTTAAGAAGTTACAATTTTTTCGGATTCGGCCCTGCCATAGGATGAGCGAAGGGTCGCTGAAGATGTTGATTGGCAATTTATTTACCCTGCAGGCGTTTGATTTCGCTCCTTCATCTCGATGCAACATGGCCGTCTTGCCACTTGTTACGGAACTTCCAGGATAATCATCCTCTCGAAATTCGGGATAACAGAAACACCGGATATGATCTCGAGATTGCATTTTGCGGAGAATAAACAGGGGGTTGATCTTTATGACTGGATCCATAATCCATGAGCTGCTGGTATTCTAAGCAATACTGAAAAAATTATTCCTTGTTTTTATAAAGGGTTTTCCAATAAGAGGTGTTATTTTGAATATCCCGCTATTTCGGTAGATGTCACGTTTGGAGCTGTCATTTTTTGACATTTGACAAGTAGAAACTACGCCATTAATAAAATTGGAACGATACACGCTTCAAGAACGCATTGAAATTATTAAAATTCTCTATGAAAATGGAGAAAAATTTGGCAGAGACGGTTCGTAAAACTCTAACATTTTTGGGTCATCGTGAAGCACCTTGTCGGACTGGCAATAAAGAAATAGGTAGAAATTTCGAGCTGTTCGGACAAGTTATTGATGTGAAGAATAAAACCCGTGCACGTCGCTCAACAACAGCCGAGAATATTGCTGCTGTAGCCGAAATTGTTGAAGAAAACCCAGTGTGACTGTTTGGTGCGGTTTATGGTCCGGCGGAGTCATTGGATCTTACTTTTTCGAAATGACGCTGGAGCAACAGTAACGTGAATGGATTGCGATATCGAGTGATGATTAATGATTTTTTATTGTCTAAATTGGATAGTATTGATCTGGACAACGTTTACTTTCAACAAGACGGCGCTACGTGCCACACAAGCAACGAAACCACTGATTTTTTTCGGGAAAAGTTTCCGGACCGTGTTATCTCTCGAAGAGGTGTTCACAATTGGCCACCGAGATCTTGTGATTTAACACCTTGCGACTTCTTCCTTTGGGGCCACACGTGAAAGAGAAGGTCTACGCCAATAGCCCAGCGTCGATTCAAGACCTCAAAGATGGAATTCGTGAGGCTATCGAGGACATAGGGCAGCCGCTTTGCGATTTGGTTATAGAAAATTTCATTAAAAGAATATGGTCCTGTGAGCGTGGTCGTGGTGGTCATTTGCCCGATGTTATTTTCCACTATTAATGGCATAGCTTCTTCTTTATAATGAAATAAACATCCGATCATTTATATTGAAAAATGGAATTTTTATTTGAATATCAAAATAACACGTCTTATTGGAAAACCCTTTATTTTTCCTACTAGAATGCGATCCTATTGAAATTTTGCATGAAGATTCAGTATATCAATCTTCATTCACAAAATAAATTTCCCTCGAATCGGATATCTTGTTATGGAAATATGAAAATTCTTCTTTTCAATATTCCAATTGAATTTCTATGGTTCTGTCAACTCTAGCGCCACAAATTTGCGTGAGGCTTATTATGAGCATCTTGCATGTGGTTGCAAAATTTCATTTCAATTGGTTTCGTACGCGGCATTTGGGAACCGAAATCACACTGAAATATTGAGGAAAATTATGAATTGGCTAACCCTGAAAATCTCAAGTTTCTAGGACAATTCCTTCCAAAGTTATTGTGCCAACGGCCTGCCGAATGGACGGCCCCACCGATATAATTGAATTTGACCACGGATTCGTCATCAGGGGGTCGAACCCTATCGTTTGAGAACATTAGAAAATTACCTACTGACATTTCAGCAAAACGATATAGCACTCTTTTAAGTAGAACGAACGCTCGAAAATCAACCTTGAGACCTTGAATTATATATAGTGTGTTGGTCATGACTTAGTGATAATTTAAGGTCATAAAATATACCTAATTTTATCGACAAAAACACCCAATTTGGAAGATTACCCCCATAGTTTTGGAGTAGCCCTCATTTTAAATTTACTTTTTTATTTATGTTGACCCTTCCAAATAATATCGATTTCTTTAGACATAAAGGTCCTACAGATGTGAAAAAAATGTTTTTGGAAGATGATACTACCATAATATATAACAATATAAAATCATTCAACTTGAAAACGCCATAAAAAAATTCTTTAAAAAAGTTCATAGTAAAAATATGTACTGATTTTCTTAGTAAATCCGCAATAGTACAAGAACTAGCTCGTTGAAGTATAATTTTTTTTCAATGATTTAACACGCAAGGATATTAGCTACAAAAAACACTCACATCATTTCTGTAAGTTACATAGTTTGAGAGTTATTGCTGTTCGATCATGATCCTTATGAAAATTGATAAAATAAAAAAACTCAGTACTGTACTTTCCATAATTTTCAATGATCAAACAAATTAATCATAAAAATTGATCAAAATGGCCGCCTCTGCTCTGTAGACAGGCAATGACCTTCATGACGACCTGTCTTGTGTCTTTTGCTCGCGTAGTGATCATGTTCGAGCAGCAATAACTCTCAATATATGTAACTTACAGATATGATGCGAGTGTTGTTTTGTAGCTAATATCCTTGCGTGTTAAATCATTGAAAAAAATTATACTTCAACGTGCTAGTTGTCCAAAGAAATCGATATTATTTGGAAGAGTCAACATAAATAAAAAAGTAAATTTAAAATGGGGCTACTCCAAAACTATGGGGGTAAACTTCCAAGTTTGGGTGTTTTTGTCGATAAAATTAGGTATATTTGATGACCTTAAATTATTGCTAAGTCATGACCAAACACACTGTATACTAAGCGAGCTAAGAAACCCTAGAACTTATTCTTAAACTTCCATCCTTCTGAAACCCAATACAACATCTGTCTTTATCAGATGATTGATCCCAAAGATTTTCTATAAATATCTTTGATTGATCCACAATGTGTTATAATTACAGTTGTGACAGCCAGAATAAAGTTCACATGCCCATTTCTTTTCTTTCTGAATGGTCCGTTGAGAATTGACGTGTTGAAATTTTTATACAGCAAGAAATAAAGACTCTGTGTGAAATTTTGAATCGAAAGCGTACACAGGTTCCGCCTCTTCTCGTTATAATTGAAATTTGAGACGAATGACAGCTGCTGTAGTATAGTATTGGTGTACATTTTTTTACGAATGATCACCTTTTCGGTATTGGACGAAATGATTTTTTTTCAAGAAATTCAGGAAGTAATGAAAGTATTGATGTCGTTCCACTAATTCTTAAAATGAACGAGAGGATAAATCGGCCTTGTGTATAAGGTGGCCCGAATTGGTGATGAATGAATACACCTTTTTGAAAATGAATGACACATTGCGAATCTTTTTTCGGGAAACTCATAAAGCCGTTCACGGCATTGCTTTATGTTTTTTTGTTTCGAGTTATATGACATTTAGACAATTCACCTATGGTCATCTCCTTTCCCGTTTGTACTATGAACTAGAAACAAGAACAGAACATTATAGAAATATTGTTCTGATAGGAATTCAGTGGTTGAATCTGATTTTTTCTGATGGGTTTCCCTCCTCCTTTAGTAGTCTATTATCTACATATATTGTAAACCGAATAACAGACTGATATATCTTTCTACGCATCGTCAATAATTTCAATAAAAATGTTGTGTATAAGATATGGTTATTAAATCAACTAGGTTATTAAAGACTGCGACTAATGGTTGATATTCGCTGCACTCACGCGTTAATAGTTCGAGACCATTAGTCGCTCGATTAATAACCGAATTGAGTACAAATTTTTCCGATGATTTCAACATGAATTGTGTATGAATGGCGAATGCTTTTTCGAAATACATTCTCATTTGCACAAGACATACCTATTATATTTGACATAATAGACAAAAAAGCGTTAATAGTTCGAGACGATCTCAATATGAATTGTGTATGAATTCTTGATTGAAATACATTCTCATTCTGCACAAGACTTACATTTGACGTAATAAAATTTCCATGTATCTATGTTCCAGTAGAGTTTTGACATTTCTGAATACTTTGTCTACGGTTGCCATGAGGATTGCACATAAAATATAGCATAAATTGAGCATTAAAATGTCACCTTTTATTTTGAGATCGACGAAAAGTAATAGAGACTCATTTCATCGAGTGATTTCTTTTATTTCAATGTGCAATTGTCGGGGACAACTCTATCGAAGCAGAAACATATAACTTTATATTATGTCAAATGTAATTCTTGTGTTAAATGAAAATGTATTTCAATCAAGAATTCATAATGCGGTCGACAGAAACATTTTTCGATCAATAATCATTTAAGGGAATAAAAACTAGTTGATTAAATAACTATTTCCGCCGACCTCAAAATAAAAGGCAATTTTAATGTGTACGAAATTGAACATAATGACCCATTTCAATGCTCAATTTATGCTATATTTTAATGTGCAATCCTCATGGCAAACGTACACAAAGTATTCAGAAGCACTTCGAGAAATGTCAAAACGTTATTGGAACATAGGGACATAGAAATTCCATTAAGTCAAATGTAAGTCTTGTGCAAAATGGAATGTATTTCAATCAAGAATTCATACAGAATTCATATTGAGATCGTCGGAAAAATATTGTAATCAACTTCGCTTCGCTCACCGCTCACGCATTAAAATATCTCGACCATTAGTCGCTGTCTTCGATAACCTAGTTGATTAAATAACTATTTCTGATCAATTTCGTGTACGTTCCACTTAGTTGTCATTTTGAGGTAGACAGAAAAATAATATACCTAATGCTTATATTATTGTTCTTTCGAAATCTCACCACCATGAAGCTGTAGCTAAAGTCTTTAACTTTGAACATGGCCCAAATGTCTCTAAAGTGAAACTGTTCTGAATATTTCTTTAATCGAAAAACCTTGTACTCTCTCTCTGAGCATACCATTCGTAAACTGTGAATCAGAACACGATATATTTAATTCCTACTACCCCTACGTATTTACATGTCACGAACATATCAGTGACATGATTAAAACTGCTAAAAATGCGACGTGAATTAGAATTCAACCGCTATGCTAGTCAGATAAAGTTATTAGCTCATATGTATGCAGTCCAGGGGTGGAACAGTGTGATAGGATAAAGTGGAAGATTGTTGCCCAGGGGATAGAATGTCAGATCTTATTACCTTTTGTGCACGTGACTTCCCCTGAAATAACACACGCAAAAGCAGCAACTGTAAATATTGGAGTCTGGGGATGACTAATGAAAATAAAATCTTGGACTGGACTGATTTTTATCCTATGCAGTAAATGGTGAGGATCTATACTAACTCGAAAAAATATCATAAAATGCTAATAACATGGTTTGAAATGAACAAATTCATGCTCAAAATTTTATAATTCTCCAAAATGTAGAAGAAAAACAATTTTAGGTAGTTTTGTCAGAAACCGAAATAAATCGTTTTTACGAGACGATCCCCCCCAATGTCAAAGCAGTTGGAAAAATTTCAAAGCGGTTGAAAGATTTCAGCACTGGGGCGGGCATAATGTTGATCAGTTGGAAAAATTCTGGAAGCAAATGGAAAATTTTCAAAACAGTTGGTGAAATTGTGAAGCAGTTGGACAAATGTCAATGGAGTTAGTCTAGGGGTGTTCCCAATATTGATCAGAGTTGGTCAAATTCTCGGAACAGTTGGAAATATATTCAAAAGTAGCCGAAAAAATTTAAAAACAGTTTGAAAAATTCAATGGAGTTGATACAGGGCCGGTCCAAATGTTGATCACAGTTGGAAATTTTTCAAAGAAGTCGATAATTTTTCGATGCAGTTGACCAAATTTCAAAGCAGTTGGAAACATTTCAGAGCAGTTGGAAAAATTTCAAATAATTGGTAATTTTTAAGCAGTTGGACAGATATCAATGGAGTTGGTCTAGGGGCGTGCCTTTTATTGATCAGAATTGACAAATTCACAAAGCAGTTGATAAATTTTCGAAGCAGTTGACAACATTTTAAGGCAGGCGGAAAAATTTTGAGAGCTTTTGGCAAAATTTCAGAACAGATGGAGAAATTTCAGTTGGAATACATGTTTCCAACAAATTGTCATAAAATATTGATGGATTTGACTTCTTCAAAAAAAGTTTATTTGTTCTACATTCCGTCAGAATCGAATAATCAAAAATTTTGAAAATGAAAAATAAAACTCTGGCTAGTATTGCTGGTCTGGAATTAAATACACATTGACATAAAGAAGGAAAGAGTTTGAAAGTTTAAAATTTCTGCATAAGTGTGAGACCTGAATATCTCATTCGAGTTTTCTTTAGCTGGCCAGAACGACGGTTCAGTAGTTTTGAATTTATTGTCACTGGAATATTCTCCTTATTTTGATAACTGCCTATCCAGCGATATGAAAATAAGAATTTAAATGCGAATTCTTGAGGTGCTCATGTCTGCTAAATTTCCTGAAACTGGAATAATTTTACGATTAAAAAAAATTTTGCTGGCAGATTATCTACTACTTATCCTAACTCATTAATAATAATTTAGAAACTTACCATGACAGTGTTTTTTGGCGATGATATTATTAGTTGACATCTCTGAATAAATTTCTGTTTTAGTCATCATACGAGTCAAAAGCCTTCTTACTTTTATTCTTTTAGAAAAAACATGATATTTTTTCGAAAAATTTATCAATTATGAGTATATTTGTCTAAAAATCGTGTGATGATTCGATTTTCATGAAATTCTGTAGATATGAGCACGTCTTACACAAATGATAACAAATAGCGTGTAATCCTGAAGACTGTGTTGATTTTGGATTGCCGTATAAAGAGTATCACCACAGAATTTTCAATTAGTTTTAATGCTCTTGTGAAGAAAACATAGAATCGCAAAATACCACCCCCTTCCACAATCGGTTTTCTAAACCTTCAATGCAAATAGCAATTTTTCGTTACTTGGTCCCCCCCAAAAATTTTGCTTCGGCGTCCCTGAATACTGCAAAGTATCAGATTGATCGAATAGAAATATAGACAAATTCTGAAATATTCGAAAAAATTTAAGAAAGCCCTGAGTAGGTGTTTCTGAGCTTTCGTTCATTTGTGGAGCAATTACATCAAAATTTTGTATAGGACTTGAGATTGATACTAAGTATTTGAATACAAAATCAGGATGAGTCTGAGATATACATATAGTCCGTTCACGAAAGGTTGAGCGCATAGTAGGCGTTTCTTTATTTATCTGAAGTTGGCAGTATTCGCTGTCATAACGCGAAATAAAGTCAACGTTGTCGAATGTACCCGGTCTCGTCCGACTACCTTGCGAGTTATCATACAACTCTATGCAATATTGACAACATTGCGTATCAATCTGACAAGAAAATAAAGAACATAACCTAAAATAAAAAAAACCTTTCGTGAACGGAGTATACCTATATCATAGCTCGATTTTGCACAACGAGCTATGGCATTATAAACAGATTCACCACAGAATTAGAGAACTTGAATTTATTATACATATACAAGTCAAATTTATTCTAAACGCATTAGCATAGACGAAATTCTCTAATACCCACCTAATTCGTTCCACATAGAATCGAAGGAGCAACTAATCAGTTCGGAATAAGTGTTGAACCGAAATAGAAAGGGGTGCTGAAACAAACCTAATATAATGAATAATCCCCGATAGGGAAATAGACTTGTTGAATAGAGAATCCACGTTTCGAAGTAATCAAACAATGGAAACGAGGCCTCTGTGAATAATGAAACACAATTTTATACAGCTTTCCGCTCCACAAAGGGAGAAACTGCCGGAGAACCAGATATTGGACACATTTGGCTATTTGCAATTTAAACGGAGAACTCTGGAAAGGATTGGGTCAATTAAAAATCGTTCCCAAAACTGAATGCAAATATCATTGAAACTACATTATTCAAATATGTGTTCAATCCGTCACCTACTGTCCTACTGAATTTGAGATGAGTTTCCAGGACCCTAAAGTTTTCATGAAAAAAAAAAGTAACAAGTTAGTTGTAGGTAATGTGGAATCGATAGACTTGGTGAGATGTTTACGATTTGTTTCCAATATGAAAAGAGTATGTATGAGGAAAGATTGTAGAGTCGGATCTGGTGTTACATCTTCTAGAAAGCAAAAAATCAAATAAAAAATTTTTCCGATACCGGGAATCGAACCCGAGCCTCCTGGGTGAAAGCCAGGTATCCTAGCCACTAGACCATATCGGAGATGTCAAGTATTGATGGCCGGGAAGCTTATCAGGTCTTAGATAATTAAATAGTGGTTTAATCACTACCTTATGTAGCATTCGACGCATCAACTTCTATAAATCATAAGAATAAAACAACTTCTTCCATCACGCAATACCAAATCATTTCGATCGAATTTGTAACGTTTAATTTCGAATATAGATTGAAAATTCATTCGGATAGATGTCTTTGCATATAATAAAATGTTAATATTATACCTATGTATTTGTGTAACCTTTTTGTGATGAACACATCGTTTCAGTTTGAATCCTCATAATTTTTAAAATATGGAAAAAATATACCCCCATTTGATAGGCAACCGTATTCTTGCATGTGTACTGAAAATTGCCTATCATTTGAAATGAAAATGAAATATGTCGTTCAATTCCTATATCGAATTCATGATATAAAGATTTCAATTTTACTGAAGCAATTTAATTCTGAATATGTTCCCAAATTGAAAAATATCTATGTAAAATATCAAGAACTGACAAGTTGTCCTAACTGTATATTGCAACTTTTTCCATCGGCTTACATCGCCTCGGTAGCCGTGATCGTCTAGTGGTTAGGACCCTACGTTGTGGCCGTAGTAACCCAGGTTCGAATCCTGGTCACGGCAATGTGAAAACATTGTCACGGTGAGGCAATTTTTTAATTTTGACTCCATTTCTACATTGTCAAACAAAACTGTTTTTATGAGTGAAATTATTTCAATTTAATTCCATTCTGTAATATGTTGAATTACATATTAATATGGAAATTGAATAGACGACATATTGAAAACTCTTTTTATCAAACATCATATGTAGGTACACACTCCATAGTTTAAGAAGAGAAAACGTGTGTTGACTTCTTGTAATTTTGGAACCATCACAAATATTCATACGAAATTTAGTAGCTGTTTTCGTCCTTTCGTAACTCGATGATCTAAATTAATGTTGAGAGCTGCAAATCTGGGTGAGTCAAAATTGATATAGATACAAAAAAAGTACATACAACAATATGGAAGGAAATTAATACAAAAATAAAGTGTAATGTGAAAATGCAAACAGCAAAAAGTTATCGCCCCCGGGTGGGCTCGAACCACCAACCTTTCGGTTAACAGCCGAACGCGCTAGCCAATTGCGCCACGGAGGCTCCTTGGGAACCAATGGTTCAGGTGTGCTTTTCATTAAATTAATCACAAGAAATCGAGATTAAAATTTTTTGTAAGTTTCAGTTAAAAGCTTTCTCGGAAATTACGATTCACTTCTTACATTACCAACATTTTTCATTTAATTCTTAATTCAATGTACTTCATCTTCTATTATTTCGTTATGCTATATTTCGTTTCTATATTCATATTCAATTAGTGTCTTTATTTGAATTTGGAAGTTTCGATATATTGTTGTTATCTCGATTCAGCTCGTCAAACCGTAAATTTTGAGATTAATTGAAACATGAAAGTAATTATTGATTTTCGTGCGTTTCCTTGCATGCTGTTCTCTAGCGGTTACTTGCTGAAGCTCACTCCGAAACTGTAATATGCCTGACGAAGGATACTATAAGAAAACTCGTTTCCAATATATTTATTTTTTCGATTTTCGTGATCAAATTCGTGAAAAACATAAGTATTCGGTTCAAGAAAATAACCCCAATTGGCAGGCTGAAAAATGGTACTTCAGCATAAAAACTTATTTATCGCACTGACCTATATTATGTAGGTTTGATTCATTTATTTTATTAAAATTGTTATCATTTTTAAGAATGGTGATAAACCTATACGATTGAAATGAAAATCTATCATCGTCCATTCAAAAAGACAATCAATTGTTTCCAAAAAATTTTTTTTAAAACTACGACTACGACATTGATGCAAAAGTTTGGAAAACTCATTGGTAGAGTGTTATTTGGGCTATTTCTATCATTTTATCCACTAGCATTCTACGTCACTTGATTTCGCTCTTTTGTAAATAATTATGATTCTTGACTTTGACTACGGCTGCTCAATGCTGGCCGAAACGTTGAATAGTGGAAAAAATTATGGAAATGGCAGGTCCAGCATTTCAATAAAAATAGTATTTTACTCCAATTCAATGTTAAATTGAAATTTGTAACTTTATAGTTTATTCCTAACACTTCATATTCACTTAGCATTCAATTTTTTTGAGTTTTGAGGCAATAAACAATGATTATCATTGAAATAATAGTTATTTAATCAACCAGCCATTCGATTCTTGAATTATGTCGTGCTCGCACGAATTCAAGAATCACCCCCTGGGTGGGGTTATTGAAGACAGCGACTAATGGTTAAGATATTTTATCGCGTGAGCGAACGCGTTAATAGTTCGAGACCATTAGTCGCTCGATCAATAACCTAGTTGATTACAATATTTTTCCGACGATCTCAATATGAATTGTGTATGAATTCTTGATTAAAATACATTCCCATTTTGCACCAGACTGCCAGACATTTGTAAGCCGGTAATTTTGACATAATAAAATTATATGTGTCTATGTTCCAGTAGAGTTTGACATTTCCGTAGTGCTTCTGAACACTTTGTGAACGGTTGTCATGAGGATAAAATAGCATAAATTGAGCTTAAAATGGGTCATTAATGATCAATTTCGTACACATTAAAATCATTTTTTCGAGGTCGGCGGCGGAAAAGAATATATCTCCCATCACGATGTACCGACTGAAATCGGTTAAAATTATTATTCCATCGAATTAAATCCCTCTTCGAATCTCTTTTTCGTCTGAATGGTAGTTCAGTAAATTTATACAAATTCGTTCAACAAAATTTCTCACAACAATAATTGTATAACATCCTGTAACAGTAATTCGTGTATCCATTCATTAAACAGCCCATTCAAGATGATAGGACGCATTCCGGAGCAGAAACCCGGTTTTTTTGAATACCTGATCGCGGGTACCATTTGGCAACAGGGCAATATCATCGAGAGCAGCCAAGATTGCGGTCTTGGTCTCAAAAGCCTCGAGCAATTTGTTCGGTGTCTTCCAAAATTGTAACACTTCGTAACGCTGCCACTGTAGATTTGTGTGCTTCCTTGGAATCTGAATGCATCTAAACTTGTACAGAGGGCCAATCGGTTTTTCACCAATTCTGTAAGTCTGCAGTTATTACAATGGATGGAGGATGGAATTTAGGCAAATACATTTTAAGCATTAACATTAACTACAACACATCGACAAAAGTATGGGCTACCCCTAAGAAAAATTTTTATTGATCTGAGGGCTACCACTATACTCCGTTCACGAAAGTTTGAGCGCATGGTAGACGTTTGTTTATTTATCTGAAGTTGGCAGTATTTGCTGTCATAACGTGAAATAAAGTCAACGTTGCCGAATGTACCCTTCCTCGTCCGACGCGCTTGCGAGTTGTCAGAGAACTCTATGCAATATTGGCAACATTGCGTATCAATCTGACAAGAAAATACACAACATAACCTAAAAATTTTAATATACACAGTGGAATATGCCAAATTTCCATGGCCAACCATGGACTACTGCGAACCTCCCTCATGGCTCAACCTTTAGTGAACGGACTATATAGGTTTCTCAAGAAGTGAACTATCAATTTCTGAAATGAGATGAATATTTTCCTCTATTTCAACTGCAATAAGTATGATAGATAATCTTTGTTTGTTACCCTATTGCGAACCTCCCTAGTGATGTCATGATCAAGAAAGTAAGCACTGAGAAAACTTCAGGACATTGCTATAAGTAAAAGAGAGGAATGGGAACATGAATACACCGACTATAACCTCAAGAAAATACCGTAAAATGGTATACAGATGGTTCCAAATTTCTACAGGAGATGGCCTTGGGATATAGTGGCCAAGTACCAGTGTGCAGTGTCGCATGGCTCCTGTATGAGCGTCTTTCAAGCGGAAATTTAGCTACTGAAAGATGTCTAGATATAAATCTGG
This sequence comes from Propylea japonica, assembly GCA_013421045.1. NCBI lineage: Eukaryota > Metazoa > Arthropoda > Insecta > Coleoptera > Coccinellidae > Propylea > Propylea japonica. The sequence continues at coordinate 65,793,873 of CM024244.1, read as the reverse complement.
AAAGAAACTATCAGAAGTGCGATATAGGCAGCCTTACACTCAGATAGTCAAGTGCTGTTAAAGCACTGAACTCCTATGTCATCGACTTAAACATGATCTGGGAATACCGGAACAAACTCAATGAGGTAGGCAAGAAAAATAAAGTCTTTTTAATCTAGGTTCCCAGCCATTCGGGAATCAAATGAAACGAAGAGGCCAATACACTTGCCAAAGAGGGCGCACGAATGTCATTCACTGTCTCAGAACCCTTCTGTAGTATAGGTAAATGTACCTATAGGAAGGAGTTTCTGGAGAGGAGAAAGCCGAGAGGGAAAAAACTCTGACGGGATCTCCCAGGGATAGATCATTTCACTAAGTTCCTTCGGAATATTGAAACAGCAAGATCAAAATATAACTGGATCTGGTAAGAAACAATTACACCTCCTCACTGGTTTCTTACAGGACACTGTCGCCTCAGGAACAACCACCTGTTGGGGATGGGATTATCGGACACTGACAAATGAAGGTTCTATGGGGAGAAGGAAGAAGAAACCCCTATTCACCTCGTCACGGAATGCTTTGTCATTGCGAGCCTAAGGAGATAATGCCTTGGGCGAGAAACTTGTAAAGTGAGGAACTAGCCTCGTTGAAGCCTTCACAGATATTGTATTTCATTAGATCTCTGGAACTGGAAGGCGAGCTGTGAGGGGTGTGGTCAGAACAGCAGCTCTGAAAGGGGGCACAATAGACCTTGAGGTCGCAAAGAACTGTAACCCCTTTGTAAACTACAACTATTACTGTATCTCTTTTGCTTTATGAATTGGAGATAAAATATGTGATATTTTCATTTCCGTAAGTAATAAACTGCACAAGAGTTTGATGAGTCAGTGATGAGAACTGGTGCATTTAAGAGTGCCAAGTAGCATTTTGGCGACGACAACCTCATTATACACCAAAATTAACGTTGTCATTGGTTTAGGAATTAGTCGTTCTTGAAACCTCGAATTGAAGACCACCTTACAACGTAATCGCGACGTTAAGCATGACTAAAGTTGCACTTGTAGTCGCGACGACGTTGAAGCAACTACATACAAAGTAGTTATTATTTTGGGATTAGGAACGACGTTCTTATAACGTTTATCAGGCAACTTCAGTTTCTGCAACGTGTCTCAATTCAGAAACAACCTTGTGGATTCAACTATTACCAGAGGATCATTTTCTATTAAATTAGTTGGCTTGAAACGTTGTGCGTAGTCATTTCAGCAACCTTCGAATACGATGAAAAATATCAAAAAATTAAACTGATTTATTATATTTGTGTCGAAAACTTTCTCAAAATTATTTTATTTGCTAATCCAAATTTTAAGAAGAACATTTTTTAGGATAAATCGAGCAAAGATCACGTTTATATTATTTACATGCGCTCATTCATTATTGGAAAACGCTATAATTTTCAAACCTACAAACGTTACATCAGCTTAAAAATGTAACACAAATGTCACATATGTAACCAAGGTACCTAGCTCGCTATAATCAAGCCTACCTGTACCTGTGGAAGACCTGAGACTGAAGAGCGACAAAATTCTACCATGCTGGACCACTTTAACCGCGAACCTGCGGAGTCTTTGTTCTTCTGGGAGCCAGTTCGTGTTTGGTTCTGGTCAGCGTGGAAATAACGCGAGTCTCTGAGATATTTTGTTGAAATATTCATGTTTTCCAGTGATTTGCCCTGTGCTTGAACACTCGCTGTGCGACTGCAGTTTAACGCTTATATTTTGCAATCTTCATTGACTTGACAGGTAGTAGTAGTAGTAGTAGTAGAGATGGATAAAAAAGTGGGGGGAATTTGTTGGAAAACATAGCCAAAGGCGCAGCGAATAGCGCAACAATGCATATTATGCATATTGTACCTCGAGGGGACATAAACACTGGTTCCCAACTAGAACCTGATGTATCCAAAGTCCAAATTATAAAGTAACAAAATTTTTTCCAGAAAAGAAGTGCCATTAATCCAAATTTGAATAAACTGAAAACTATTCTTCTCAATAAGTCTGAATATGTTATTTTCATATTCATTCCTTTCGAATTAAGTTATTGTGTTTACGGCGCGCCGTCACACTTTTTCAGTCCTCTATTTATAAGTCTATAACATGTGATACAAGACCACAGAGATAAAAATATCTGAAAGAACTTTGTGTCGCCGTTTATGAGTGTATTGATTGAATGATTGAACTTTTTGAATAAGTTGAAATATTCTTATTTTTCTAATTGATTTTCATTGAAACGAACTCTCTTGTTCTATATCATAATGGTTTAACAAAACTGTGATATTTCAGTCGGAAAATCAAATCAATAAATTGAGAAATAAATAAAAGTTACCTATTTAATCAGCCTGTTCATTTATCGCCAGATTGATAAACGAGTTGATTTTTCTTTCGATCGCATTATGAATTGAGTATAAATTGTTGATAGAAATGAATTCGTATTTTGTACGAGGAATACATTTGACATAATATGAATTTATATATTTATGTCTGGAACTTCCCTATAACGAACGTCTGTATAACGAATTTCTCTGTATATATATTCTCTTACAAGACATTGCACCTTGAATCCAAATTCCATCTTGAAAACACCCTTTAAAACGAAGTAAATACTCTCTATAACGAAATATTCAAAGAACATCACTCTTTGAATGGGTATTGGTAAGAAAGTATATGGTGGGTTTTTCCCGAAATTTCTCCGGACGTACGTGATAATTTCCGACCTTGAACTAAATCATTACGGCGGGCAAAGAGATCCTTATTAAACAGTTATAAATACACCCCTGGCTGTTTGGTTTCAATCTAACCATTACGCCAGTGTGAAAAGTTGTGCGAAAATGTCTAAAAGCAAGTGCTTTAGTTTGTATGATAAACTTAAATTTATCAGTGAAGTCGATCGCGACATTGCCGACTCTAGAAACAAATTTTCTGTATAACGAAATTTCTTTATAACGAATTTATTGCGGTTTTAGCGCTTTCGTTATAGGGAAGTTTCAGTGTAGGTACTTTGTTTTCGATTGCCCATGACAATTTCAAATTAAAATGGTAGAAATTGAGCAATAAAATGCGATAAACACGCCTTTCATTTAGAGGTCAGCAGAAAAACTATATTACTTATTGGTTTCTTTTGGTTTTTCGTCTTTGTTCGGTTTTATCAAATGTGATGTCAAGATATGAAACCAAACCATATGAACGGAAGAGAAAATAATATCATAGCTCATTCTTCAAATGATACCTCTATTGTTACTCGAAAAGAGATTTTCTTGCTGAGGATTTTATTTCTGTATATTTTCCGAATATAACAAGGTTTTATATAAAAACTTGTATCATGAATTTGAAAAATGATGTAGGTATTCACCCCAAATATTAATAATAAGAATATTGTATTTTCAGTGCAATCATGGGATCAAGAGTGGGTGGTTTGGGCTCATCTGGATTGGCAGCTGACAAAGCCCTAGCTGGAGTACCACGACTTCTAGATGATTTACAGAGGCTCTCTGAAGATTCAGATTCAGCTGACATAGTTTTCATTCTAGGAAGAGATGAAGAGAGAGTTTTCGCACACAGGGTTATTCTCATGGCCAGGTTAGTACATCTTCAGAAAAATTAAGGAATATAACACCAAATACAGTGGAACTTCCCTATAACGAAAGCGCTAAATCCGCAAAAAAAATCGTTATGAAGAAATTTTGTTATACAGAAAATTTGTTTCTAAAGTCGGCAATGTTCACTGATAAATTTATTTTTATCATTCAAACTTAAGCACTTGCTTTCAGACATTTTCGCACAACTTTCACACTAGTGTAATGGTCAGATTGAAATCAAACAGCCAGGGGTGTATTTAAAACTGTTTCAGAAGGATCCCTCTGCCAGTCGTAATGAATTAGTTTATGGTCGGGTTATTACGTACGTCCAGAAAAAATTCGGAAAAAAACCCACCCTGTCGCTGTCACCTTCCTACTAACACCCATTCAAAGAGTGATGTTCTTTGAATATTTGTTATAGAGAGAATTTACTTCGTTTTAGAGGGTGTTTTAACATAGAATTTGGATTCAAGGTGCAATGTCTTGTACGAAATTCGTTATACATCCACTGTATTCATATACAGGGTGTCCCATTACTCTACGTCAACCCGGAACCGGGTGAAAAGGCAAGTAATGCTGGTTGTCAGAAAAATATAAAAAAAATCTAAGTTGCATGATTTAAAATAATGCGCATTTAAAAAAACACGCAAAATTCCACACCCTGTGACAGTCTTTTCGCTCCTGTTGCCACAAATATCAACTTTTTCCAACTTTTTTCTTTGCTGTGTAACCTTGAATAATGCTTGTCTTAACTGTAATAAAAATTTTGATACCAGCTGATCTAGGTTTCATGAAAAATAGGTCTTACTTCTCAGAAAAAAATTTCGAAATAAACAATTGCCTAGTTTCAACTGACTGTATTGAAAAAAAAATGTACTACGTAGGTTTGGCATGTTTTTTCAAAAGTTGGCGCATTTAGTGAGGTTTCCAAAATGGTATAATACTTGTTTAATTGTAGCTGCCGTAGTTCAAATTTATTTTCGATTGCCTTTGAATACACTTTTTCGTTAACTGCTTCCCAGTAATAGAGTCCAATGGATTCAAGTCCGGTGAACGGGCCGGCCACGAGATTGGACCAGAAAGTCCAATCCATCTTCGGGAAAAAATGTTATCAGAAAAAAAAATTTCCAGAGAAAATAATTTTTCCAGAAAAAATTTTCCGGAGATATTTCTCTGAAAATTTTTTTTTCTGGTAACATTTTTTCCCGGAAGATGGATGGGACGTTCTGGTCCAATCTCGTGGACGGCCCGTTCACCGGACTTGAATCCATTGGACTTTATTACTGGGAAGCAGTTAACGAAAAGTGTATTCAAAGGCAATCGAAAATAAATTTGAACTACGGCAGCTGCAATAAACAAGTATTATACCATTTTTGGAATCCTCACAAAATGCGCCAACTTTTGAAAAAAACATGCCAAACCTACGTAGTACATTTTTTTTCAATACAGTCAGTTGAAACTAGGCAATTGTTTATTTCGAAATTTTTTCTGAGAAGTAAGCCCTTTTTTATGAAAACTAGAGCAGCTGGTATCAAAATTTTGATTACAGTTTAGACAAGCATTATTCAAGGTTACACAGCAAAGAAAAAAGTTGGAAAAGTTGATATTTGTGGAAGGTGCGAAAGACTGTCACAGGTGTGGAAGGGTGTGGAATTTTGCGTGTTTTTTAAATGCGCATTATTTTAAAATCATGCAACTTAGATTTTTTTTATATTTTTCTGACAACCAGCATTACTTGCCTTTGAACCCGGTCCGGGTTGACGTCGAGTAATGGGACACCCTGTATGTATATGTTTGGTAAACTTCAGACAGTGGAATGCTAGATATCTAACAATAACACACTATTATTGAAGCGAAACTAGGTAGTTTCGCATCAGTACATGAAATAAGCGTAATTTTGTTTTGAAGATAGCATATATCGAAGAAACGAAAATGAAATGATGCCACGCGGTTCTAAGGAACATACAAACATCGTGGGAAAGTCTTCGCCTCCTTGATTTCTCAAGAATAAACATTCAAAGTATATTTTGGGAAATAATGAATAGCTTTACCCTTTTCAAGGGCCAATAAATTCGATAGAAATCTTTTTTTGTAAATATTTTATTTATGCAGGGCGAGACAAATAGGAAAATGAGAAAAAAATCAACAGTTATCAAATATCGATCATTCATTATTGACTAATTATAGTTAATCCACAACTGAATCCAAATTCATTAGTCCCTATTACCACCTTTTTTTCAAACAACTGCCCAATATGCTAAGGCATCCCACTAATCAAGTCTTTAATAAAATCTTCAGGCTTACTGTACCGTTCTTAATAAAGTCCTAAACTCAATTTCTGAAAAGTTAAAGGTGGATTTTCTGGCGATTGGATATTGCTCTCCCTAAATAATAATACCATACGTGCTCAATTGAATTCATGTCTGTTGAGTGTGCGGCAAGTTCATTCTCCGGATATAATTCTCTTGAAGAGTTTTAAACCCCCTAACCTAACGCCACCTAAGACACAGCACTGCTTATTGTTTACCCATTGGAGTTCTCTACCATTGTTTAAACAATGCCTTTGTCAATAATAACTTCCTATCAGTCATATATTAAATCTACAAATATTTTGAAATATTCATAAAACAAAGTTTCGAGAAAGTATTTCTAACTCAAGAACAGTTTTCTGACTGATTCCGCCTTTTAAATGAACTCTCAGATAGGTATACCAATCAAAAACCATCATCACACTGAAATTTGAACTATTTTTCTTTCCGATCGGAAGTTATTGTGTATAGCATTTCGTTCGATCCAATACAAACATTCTCAAGTAGACATTAATGAAATTTCGAAAAACTCTTAGGTCTTCACTCCCAGTCTCTGTAACAGAAATAATTAGACTGCAAATGAAAAAAAAACACACTATTCCTAAGATTTACAAGTTTGTCTGAAGAAGGTGTCTGATATAGACAGTATAGACACCGAAACGTTACATTATCCTTTTCATTTATTTCCATTTTTAGTTTTACTGTTAGGCAACAATTTTTTCAACCCCAAGTTGCTCCTGACATTCGTCAGGAATTAAAGAAATTTCAATTATTTCTTTCGAGACTAGACTGGGAGTAAAAACCTTAAAAGTTTTGTAGAAATGCAAAATCCTCCCAGATTATATTTTAATCGATATATAAATGAAATTGTTTTCCGACAAACCAAGTAAATTAGTAAAAACTGACAAAAATACTGATTATACAAACAGGGGGACATTTGAAGGGAATAAAAAGAAGTACAATACGTTGAAAGGTAGAACTCGGCGTAAGAGAAAGATCAAAGAGTAGTGATGAGAAGACACCCAATAAACGAGAAACTGAAGAGCAGTGTTGTTCAAAGTGGATGGGTCTTATTATTAGCGTTGTTTCACTTACACGGGGAAGCAATAAACTCACATGTAGCTGTAAAGACAAAGCTGCCACGAACTTTGATGTTCCTGATGGAAAATTTTCGATAGCAATCACATCAGTGGCGTAGGTATACATGAAGTGTGCAGAAATAAATTTTTCAAACTATGTATAGTCCGTTTACGAAAGGTTGAGCCGTCGGTTGGCCATGGAAATTTGACATATTTCACTGTGTATATTAAAATTTTAGGTTATGTTCTTTATTTTCGTGTCAGATTGATACGCAATGTTGTCAATATTGCATAGAGTTTCTGATAACTAGCAAGCTCGTCGGACGAGACCGGGTACATTCGGCAACGTTGACTTTTTTCACTTTAGACAGTAAATACTGCCAACTTCAGATAAATAAAGAAACGCCTACTATGTGCTCAACGCTCAACCTTTCGTGAACGGACTATAGTTCATGCTTTTAACTCCCCGTTTACATTAATCAAAAATCTGTCAATTTGCCACAAAGCTTTCGAGATTTCGAAAGGCAAATTGAAAACTAGATCGAAGACAATCGGGGGTATTCCTATATAGCAAATAATAGCTATTTAATCGACTATGTTATTGATGAAGACAGAGACTAATGGTCAAGATAGTTTAACACGTTCGAGAACATTAGTCGCTAGATTAATAACCGAGTTCGAGTTGATCACAAGACTTTTCACGACCTCGATATGAATTGTGTGCAAATTCTTGATTGAATATACATTCTCGTTTTGCACAGTAAAAAACATAATAAAATTTCCATATTTCTATGTTACAGTAGAGTTTTAACATTTCTCGTAGTGCTTCTGATGAATACTTGTGTACGGTTGCCATGAGGATTGCACATTAAAATAGCATAAATTGAACATTAAAATGGGTCGTTTGTTTAATTCCGAGCACATTAAAATCATTTTTCATTTTGAGGTCGACGGTAAAGTGAATTTTTTTGGCAGTTTTGAACTGAAATTCCTTCCTCACTAAAAAACCGCTTCAAACCAGTAATATGAAAAAAAACATGGTATAGTAGGTAAAATGGTGCTCTAGCATTTAAGTTTTCTTCATTGATTATCGAATATAGCCGAAATAAAACGCATCGAATTATGGTATGAATGTCTTGGAAATGTTTGTAAACTAAATGGGAGCTGAAATCAAGAGTAGCTATAATGGAAGAAGTGACTTAGATGAGACATTTTTGGAATTTAAGAGGCTCATATCTACAACGACACCAGAATCGAATCAATATCACGATATCTGATGAACCCCAGAATTTAAGTAATTGCCCAGAATACATTCTGAAGGGTTTATTTTGATATGCAAAGAAAATACCATTTTTCGATATGAATGATCGGATGTTTATTTCATTATAAGAAGAAGAAGCTATGCCGTTAATAGTGGCAAATAACATCAGGCAAATGACCACCACGACCATGCTTACAAGACCATATATCCTTTTAATGAAATTTTCATAACTAACTAAATCGCAAAGTGGCTGCCCTATGTCCTCGATAGCCTCACGATTCCATATTGAGGTCTTGAATCGACGCTGGGCTATGGCGTAGACCCTCCTCTTTCACGTGACCCATAGGAAGAAGTCGCAAGTCACAATATCTCGGTGGCCAATTGTGATCACCTCTTCGAGAGATAACACGGTCCGGAAACTTTTCCCGCAAAAGATCAATGGTGATGATCAGCCTTAAGACCCTTATTTTTATAATAATTCCAAAGAAAGACGAGGAATGGACAAACCTGGGTTTTCTTCAACACTTTCGGCTACACCAGCAATATTCTCGGCTGTTTCTTGAGCGACGAGCACGGGTTTTATTCTTCACAACACTAACTTGCCTAACAGCTCGAATTTCTTTATTGCGGTCCGACAAGGTGCTCACGACGACCCAAAAATGTTCGAGTTTACGAACAGTCTCGCCAAATTTTCACCATTTTTATAGTGAATTTCAATAATTTCAATGCGTTCCTGAAGCGTGTACGTTCCATTTTATTAATGGCGTAGTTTCTACTTGTCAAATGTCAAAAAATGACATCTACCGAAATATCGGGCTATTCAAAATAACACCTCTTATTGGAAAACAACTTTATCATATCCAACCCTGTATATCTTCATCTTCACCGCAGTAATTATGCATACAACGGCCGTTAGTATAGTCGTACATCAGCATTCCACGCATAGTTCAATTTCCTAGATGATGCTAGTCCAGGCAGGAGCTGCTTACTTCTTTGAATGCCATTAAATTATGAACCTCATCATCAATGTTAACAGCACGTCATTACTCTCTTTATCCATCCCTCTTGCATCGTAGGCGGTTTTTCACAAAGAGAAAGTACGCTCTACAGAAAGCTAATTTCTGTGTGTGGCAAAACTACCGACATAATAATTTCGATAAGTATCTACATGAGAGATATACTCTTCAGGTATGTTTCTCTTGATGAAACTCGAGTTTTCTGAAAATTTCTTTTTGTTGAGAGACTATGGAACTATTAATCCGGAGTGATTCAAACGGCACAGGGTTGAATGAATGCGTCTTTATTCAGGTATTTGCAGAATTTTCCAGGAAGAGAGAGATATTTGAATACAGTGGAACTTCCCTATAACGAAAAATATAATTTAAGTTTTTTCATTCGAACTTAAGCACTCCCTTTTAGACATTTTCGCACAACTTTCACACTAGCCACTAGCTTAGGGTTGGATTGAAGCCAAACAGCCCTAGGATGTATTTTAAAAAACTGTTTCAGAAGGATTTCTCTGCCCGCCGTGATGATTTAGTTTAAGGTCGGGATTTATTACGTACGCCCGGAAAAAATTTCGGAAAAACCACCCTCATACCTTCTTACCAATACCCATTCAAAGAGTGATGTTTCTTGAATATTTCGTTATAAACAGAATTTACTAGTTTTTAGAGGGTGTTTTTAACATGGAATTTGGATTCAAGGTGCAATATTTTGTAAGAAATTCTTTATACAGACGTTCGTTATAGGGAAGTTCCACAGTATTCATTAAAAATACCTACCATAATGTTAATGTGAAGTCTTAAAGCCTGTTTCATCAATGCTGATAATTCGCTGATAGCTATCTGGCTGATATAGATATATCTTTTCATTAAATTGAAGCTTTCCAGATTTTAAGTAGAAAAAATATTCTCTTCTTCTTATGAAATTATAATATTTCATAGTGAAAGTCAGAAACTATTGCGATGTGATAAAAAAGATAAAATAAAAAATTTTTCAACGATATCTGTCAGATAGCTATTAGTCACTTATCAACAAGTGATGAAATAGACTGTGAGGATCGTTTCTGAGCTGCAAATATCGCAAAAAAAGTTTTCCATCATCAAGGACAACATTAAAAATTTATGTTTAGACTGTTTTAAAAGATGATATTCGGCAAATGATATTCGTTATTGTAAAAAAAGTGCGTTATTAAATATTAATTGATTTCGGAAATGTCGTATGTTCGCGATTGCGAATGTTGTTAATTTTAGATATATCTAAAAAAAAAATCGCAGGGGGCTAAATCAGGCGAATCTGCTGAACGCTGAACACCACAGAGAACCCTGGAAGGAAAAACCTATTTCGTACAGCTATTTTCCAAAAATATCACGATTTGAGTATTAAAATTGTTTTCCGCCGACCTCAAAATAAAAGGTGATTTAATGTAGGAAATTGATCATTAATTGCCCATTTAATGCTCAATTTATACTATTTTAATGTGCAATCCTCATGGCAACCGTACACAAAGTATTCAGAAGCCCTACAAGAAACGTCAAAACTCTTCTGGAAACATAGATACATAGAAATTTATTATGTCAAATGTAAGTCCCGTGCAAAATGAGAATGTATTTCAATTCAAGAATCATATACAACTCATATTGAGATAGTCGGAAAAATCTTGTAATCAACTCGGTTATTAATCGAGCGACTAATGGACTCGAACTATTACCGCGTTCGCTCCGCTCACTTATTAAAATATCTTGACTTGACCATTGGTCGCTGTCTTTATTAACTAGTTGATTAATAACTATTGTGTGTGAAACAAAAACAGAAATTCGTAAAGAAATAGTAACATTTCATCGATAAACTTGATCTGATTTTTGTTGGATTCAGCTTCAGAAACTAAAAAAGCATCTGCGCTAGTTACCAAACTAATAATTGACTGACCGACTCCACATGAATAGTTTTTGCGGAACTTTTTTCTACCATCTACTTGGGGTTTTTCCGCGACTAAATGGTTTCTGTCGCCTGCTTCGCTTCCTGCTTTTATGGAAGAGGAAATTGGAATGTCACCGCGTGAACAACTGTTTCATCGCAGCCCGGACATTCTCAGAAGTGCGTCAATAAAGAGCCGATACTGAAGAAATGGACAGTTGATTAAATTTCGGCATTGAATGAAGGAAATGAGACCGTAAAGAATATGGGATTTTCGCCAGCCTATAGGCCAATGCATATATGTTTGGGCAATAATTCACTATCTCCAGGCTATCATTAAGCCCGTTCGGCATTGACCTTCGCGAGCAGGCGGATTTTTAGTCACGTGACCACAGATCGTACAGATTCATTTGTAATATCTGGGAATGAAAGACGAAAAGGTACAGATCATCTGCCACAGAACACACTGCTTTCTACTTTCATAGATTATGAGATTTCAATAAAGATCACTATTTGGAAATATGCTCACTTTTAACGATACTTCACCTTTTCGTAGCTCTACCGTAAAATCTCAATTAAATAATTAGGTGCAAAGGCACTGAATGCAAAGGAAACGAGGAATGCAAATCTCTTCTGGTCGATCAATACGGCGATAGTTGTATAGAAAGATCCTAATTAATTAATTAATTACACGAGACAGAAAGAAACGGAAAGGAATCTCCATTTGCCCATTCATAACTACGATAGCTATATCGAAAAATTTTAATGAATTAATTAAGTTTTTAATGAATAAATGAAAACATAAGAATAAAGTGTTAGAATTTTTCAATCTATCGGTTGTCAGATCAGGAAAATCAACATAAAACAAAAAAATATATAAAAAAATAAAACTCTATGGATAAAATCGCTTTAAAAAAAAAGCCCAACATCGTATAGTAAAAATAAAATACACTTCCAGGTCTATTCTAAAGGAGTTAACACTTCTTGAATGGCACATTTGTCAAGAAAATAACTGGAATGAGTATTACGGAAAGCCTGACGCATACTCGATTCGGGAAATAAGACAACAATATTATTCGCGACAGATCGTAGCTGTTTGAATACCATTTTGCCGATGTTAATAAGCGATCAGAAGTTCTGATTTCACGCAGAGCTACTTCAAAATATTATCATATTGTAAAAATATTCCTACTTGTGTTTTGTGTCAGATAAAAAATTTTCATTTTATATGGACTTTGAGATATGCTATCAAGAATAAAGAACGTTCTCCTACGAAAGCGGTTACAAAGAAACTCATGTAACTTTTTTTACAGATGCAAAAGTTTCCAAACAGCGAAACGCGGTGAGATTTGTCGAATTCCAGGATGTACAGTGTCTCCTGCAGCACCTGGCACTCCTACTCCTGTAAGATTGCCTCAAGTTCCGCCAGAAACTTTCAAACAGTTCTTAATCTATGTATATACTGGAAAGGTAGGTTCTTGTTTTAGTTAATGCGCCACTCATTGTTCTTAAGAATAAAAACTCTATATTTTTTTATGTCGACTCTTGAACCAATTCATTCTTATAAATTTTTACATTTTCATAAGCTAAGACTCATGAGTAGTAGTACCAAACAGCAATACTTTATTAGCACATATACTATAATATTCTCATGAAAAGTTGTGCATACCATAAAATAACTTTTCTGATTAGATATTATTACAAGATAATGGGGTTTTCGAAATGTTGGCTCTAGCTCAAGAACTAGGTGTTGAAGAATTGAGAATGCTTGTGAAGACCATGTTACAATCCACTTTATCTGTGCAATCAGCTTGTACATTTTTAGCTGCTGCAATGGATATTCAAGAACGCTTCACCGGGTAAGTCACCCGTGATTAAGTCATTCTATAAGTTAACCAACTAATAATATCGAAATACACTTATATTTTTCGACTCGAGTTTGCTAAGCACATTCGAATTCCATTTTATCACTCGCAAAAAACGGCTATGGGTCACAGAAAATAAAACATTCATGCGAGAAGAAGACTTCCGCTGACGCCTGACAGTAGTGACAGTATGATATTTTGGTATTTCTGTGGTTCCGACCGGCTTGGGCATCGCCGTTCTGTGGTTTTGTTTTCGTTTATTTTTTCGAAATACATAAATTGATCCTAGTTAATAATATTTGAATATTAAATAAATTCCAACATGGCTTATAAACCGCAAAAAGTACAAAGGTGATGGTTCAACCCATCAATCTGATATTCAGATATCTACAAACAGATCGAAGGTGCAAGTTTGGTATATGAAAACGTTAACCTAAGAATCGAGGGACATATCGTTGGCTTTGATGAATATATGAATCTTGTTTTGGATGATGCTGAGGAATATTATGTTAAAACCGAAGAACAGGAGACCTTTGGGCAGAATAATGTTGAAAGGAGATAATATTACCGTGATACAAAATGTATCT
>CM024244.1:65698052-65780146 GCA_013421045.1 Propylea japonica | reverse complement strand
CTTGTGGTGGTTCAGACCACTCGTCTGTTACGCCCTGTTTAAGGCACCACCGAATTGTGTGGAGAATAACGGAGCGACCTCTGCGCAAGCCTGGAACTCGGCAGTCAGGCGTAGAACTCTTAACGTGCGAGAACGCCCGTTAAGAGGAAGATTACGTATTTAGTACTGACCATTGTATTTGACCATTGTATTGTGTACGAGTGTTATTATAAGTGTTTTTCTACGAGTTGTTATCATTTTCAACAATCCAGATCCCACGAACCCTGATCCAAGAAAAAGAGAGGTTAAAAACTAGATGGTTGGCCCCATCGACCCCACCTAGTACAGAATTGGCGCCCAACTCGAGGCTGGATTGTGGAAATACAAGGAAACGACGAGTGCAGTGTAGATAACAGTGAAATTGTGGAAAAAAAAATCAGCAGAAAGTGACGAAATTGGCGCGAAAGTCGTCCCAACGTGCTGAAGTTCTAGTGTATGTGTGGTTGCAGCAGACGCGGATTAGGCGCAGACGCAGAGCAGGCGCAGACGCAGAGCGAGGTGAACATATCCCCTCCCGACTAGCAGCTGTTGATCTGGAATCGGCTTTTGTTTACAGCGAGAGTGAGATAGTGCGTAAGCAATAAGGACAGATCAGGTACTGTGAGAACCTTATGTACTGTATATTATTGCTTTATTGACTTGGATGAGAAATTTATAACTTTGCATTTACCTTGTACAATTTTTTAGTATAAGTCATTCTATTTTCCCAGTAATATTATTTAAGTAACTGTATCAAAATGAGTACTAGGAAAGGTAAAGGAAAAAGAAATAAAAGTGAAGATTCATTAGATACTTATTCAGATTTTGAAAGTATGCTCCATAATTTAACTAGGGGTATGCTTGAATTACAAAAAACTGTTGCGCATTTGTCTATCAATGTTGAAAATATTGAAAAGCGTACTCAGGTTCGTGATCAGGTTCCTTCGCTTTTTTCTGATAATGGGAATGTTAAAGTTAATCATAGCGTCACTCCTGGTGATAGATTATATTTCGAATTGGAGGGAACTGGGGGGTAGCAATCTAGTTTACTACCCAAATTCAAAAGTTCATCCGATGACCTTTTAAATAAATTAATTATTATTTTTAATGAGGCTGGCGTTCCAGAAGAATGTAGAAAGGGTCTTGCTTTGTCATGCCTTAGAGGTACAGCGGCTGATTGGGGTGCTCTAAAGGAGAGTACTTTCATTACATTCCCGGATTTCGAGAAAGCTTTTAAAAATCGATTCTGGAGTAATGATAAACAGCATGATCTATTCTTAGAAATATGTTACGGTAAATTTCAGTCGGGAAATCGCGCGGAGTATTTCTTGAACTTGGCTCACCAGGCTGGATTTCTAGATGAAAAAATTCCTGAGCATAAATTGGTGACGATGATTTCCAAACATTTTCCTTCTGAAATACAACGGGGAATCATAACAAATGGGATGTTCACGTTTGATTCCGTCGAAGACTATCTTCGAAAAGTCGACGATACTCATGGGTCGGAAGTAAATATAAATTGGAATAACCAGCGTCGGGGAAATTCTAACCCAGGACTTCAAGGGATCCTAACGAACGATACAGGAATAATAACAATAATAATGGAAATCGGAACAATCCGCCGAATAACTCTAATGCAAACACGGATAATTCTTCTCAATTATACCATATAACGAAGTTCAACCAGGATACTGAAAATTTACTGACCGATTCAGACGAGGAACCGGAGGAAAAGGAGATGGTTTCCCCGACTGTTAAAATTCAGATAGGCGAACAGGTATTGGAAACATTAATTGACAGTGGTTCGGATGTGTGTGGCTGTTTCGGATCAATTTTACGAACGAAGAAATCAGGAACGAAAATTTGGAGATACCAATATTACCGGTCACTAACGTATCAATTGCTGTAGCTGTTGGAGGAAATACGCAGCGAATTAGAAACCAAGTAATGTTACCATTTACTATAGCTGGATGTTGTATGGATGTCATTTGTCTGGTGGTACCTCACCTGAATTGTAAAATACTTTTAGGTTCAAACTGGCTTTTTAAACATAAAGTGGTGGTCGATTTCGAAAAATCAGAGTTGTATTTTCGTCACGGAAATCAGCATTGTTCGGCAGAAATTGTTTTTAAATTAATTAGAAGCGATTTACATATAAGTATATGCAGTAACGATTGGGAGATAGGTGAATTGAGAGAGAAAAAGGCAAAGGAAGTTTTACGGATCAAGCATCAGTATACGGAGACGGACTTGGAGAAGGCGGCTGAGGAAGCTCATACAGATGAAAACTACAAATTAAAATTATTGGATGTTTTGACAGAAAATCGTAGGGTATTTTCGGAGTGTCCAGGACGAGTCAACAACTATGCTCTGGGGGGTAGTCTGTTTCAGCTCTCGGAGGAGGAGAGAGAGGCAAATAATTGCTTATACGAGTTCGACACTTAAGGGCAGTCAGTTGAATTACACTACAACTGAGAAGGAAGCCTTAGCTGTGATACATTGTTTAAGACAATGGCGCAATTTGGTTCTAGGACGACGGTTGTTATTCTATCTGATCATAAGTCATTAACGTTTTTACTTACTTGTAAACTGCGTTCCGCTCGACTGACTAGGTGGATCATGTTTCTGCAAGAATTTGATTTTCGTATCGAACATTGCAAAGGTTCGGAAAATGTAGTGGCAGACGTTCTTTCGCGATTTCCGTCCAAATCTAAAGAGCTTGTCATGCCTGATCGAGCTCAAGATGTTAACATTGTTTGATTAAGATAAGTGATGATTTTGCCAGATTGAGGAGACAATTTGGGGAATTCAGAAGGGAGCAATTGGAGGAGGCATGGATCCAAAAGAAGATTCAAATCTTGGAAGGGTTTCAAAACAACAAAGATGTTTGAATGAAAAGGAGGATAGAATCAGAAGATGGTTTGTTCTACATAAAGGATTACTCTTTAAGAGGGGTGATCTCAAATGCCCAGGCTTCAAACTGTGTGTTCCCACGACTAATTGTCGCGAAATAATTTCAGCCCACCATGTGTCTATGGGACATTTTGGAAAGAATAAAACGTATTTGCATATGCGGAAGTTCTTCTATTGGCCAAGGATGCAGAGGTCAGTTCGGCATATTGTCGCTTCGTGTGATATATGCCAGAAGGCCAAATGCTCGCCGACTCAACGAGGATTGATGCATTCGGTTACAAGGAGTAGGCCAGGGGAGTTGGTGTGTGTGGACCTCATAGGACCATTGCCACAGGGGCGAGGTCAAGTGACGCAACTGCTTGTGATAGTGGATGCATTTTCAAAATACGTGAGGTTGTACGCCTTGAAAAAAGCTACTACACGCGCGATTTTGAATCGCTTCGAGAACGACTATGTACCGAAGGTGCAAAAACCGAAGTGTGTCCTATCAGACAACGGTACTCAATTTTCCAGCAAAGCTTGGAGGCGTAAGATGGACGAATTAGGAATTAACACAACGTTGATATCTGTTTATTTTCCCAAGGTAACCTGACAGAGAGGTATAATAAAGAAGTAGGACGTCTCTTGCGTTCGTATTGCCATGAAAAACATACGAAATGGGCGAATATGTTGGAATGGGTAGAAAGCTGCTTGAATAATGTTATCAATTTGAGTACAGGATTTTCTGCGAATTATCTACAATTTGGTATAATGTTGCCCAACCCGATTGGTAAATATGTAAGTTTCCCTGAAGAAGTTGCAACCCCTCCAGCTATGGAGAAGGTTTGGGAATTAGCGTATGAAAATTTGAAAACCAAAGCTCAAAGGCGCGCTGATAAAGCGAATACCAAAGTCAAACCGGTCGAATTCCAGGTTGGTGATCAAGTTCTCGTAAAAACTCATTACCATTCTTCTGCCGAAGATAAAACAATTAAAAAGTTCTTTTTATTATATGAAGGTCCTTTCTTCATTCTTCGAAAGGCCGGACCAAATTCTTATGTCATAGGTAATCACGAAAATGTGGAACATTCGAAAGAAAATATTATCAATCTAAAAGATATAAATCACCTCCTAAGGATTTAAAACTATAACCTCAGTTCGCTACAATATTTGCCTCATTGTTTATGTAGTTCTTCCATTATTTCTTTGTTTTTTTAATACTATGTATTTAGCTTATATTTCTGTTTTGTTCATATTGTTATTCTCATGTATGTTCCGCTCATAGTCTTCCTTGTGGGAACTTAAATAAGTAGTTGATCCTAGTATTTAAGTTGGGGGGTGATGTGGTGGTTCAGACCACTCGTCTGTTACGCCCTGTTAAGGCACCACCGAATTGTGTGGAGAATAACGGAGCGACCTCTGCGCAAGCCTGGAACTCGGCAGTCAGGCGTAGAACTCTTAACGTGCGAGAACTCCCGTTAAGAGGAAGATTACGTATTTAGTACTGACCATTGTATTTGACCATTGTATTGTGTACGAGTGTTTTTCTACGAGTTGTTATCATTTTTCAACAATCCAAGATCCCACGAACCCTGATCCAAGAAAAAGAGAGGTAAAAACTAGATGGTTGGCCCCATCGACCCCACCTAGTACAACCTCATTTATGGCGTGCTCGTTCCCCGGACTTAAACCCCTTCGATTATTTCCTATGGGGCCATATAAAATCATTAGTTTATACCACTTCAGTAGAAAATGTGGACTTGCGAAATCGGATCATTGCTGGGTGTAACTTGATATGAAATGATCCTGGTGTTTTTGAAAGGGTTCGGCAGTCAATGAGGAGAAGATTGGATGCTTGTATGCTGGCTAGAGGTGGTCATTTTCAACAGTTTTTGTAGGTTAAGTTAAATTTTCATGTAATTTTTCATAATAAAATGTTATTATCTAAAATTTAGTTTCCCCTGTATCTTCGAAACAAAGAGGTTTTTCAAAAATCATCAAATGACAAAATATTCTTAGAATAGTCCAAGGAACAATCCCCTGAATTTTTGCAGCATGTTTAGGAAACATCCTGAATATCGAAGTACGTAGAAACCAGTGCAGTTGAAGATAAAATATATCTTCTGGTTCAATTAAATTTTATTTAAAACAGTTTGACTACAATTGAGGAGTAACTGAGTTTGATTTTGCTATTTTCTGAGATCAACATAGATTTCAAGGCTTTTTCAGAAAGCGTTTCCGAGAAGGAGTAAAGTAGGTCAAAGTAACGAAAATATCGACTCTTGTTTTGACCTACGGCACTCCTTTGGTATGAGATAATTCGGTTCTGATAAAATTTTAGGTGTTATGATTGAATCAAATTATGTGCGATAATGAATCAATTATTTAAGACACGAGTAACAGTGGGACTCCTGTCGTATCAAGTCTCTGTGAGGATTATTTCAGTGAATGAAAAGTATAACAATGAAATCGTTTTGGAATTGATATATTCCAGAACGATTTCAAGCTACAAAGTACAGCAAACAGAACAAATGGAATTAAAGGAAAAATCAACTCTCCTAGCCATTCTCTAATTCACTGATTGAAATAGAGAACATTATGATACCCCTACTGCACCATACATAAGAACAACATCAAAAATAGAGACATTACGGATCACAAATCGCTGATCATGTATGTTCAAATAACGGAAATCATATGATGAACTGGAACAACACAAAGATCCTTATGACGGAACCTGATAATTATAAAAGAAAAATTACGGAATCCACTTGTATTTTGTTAGATGAAGTAGATAATTTGGCCAATTGTTCTGTTGGAATAGATCGTATTTGAATCGATTTATTGAAGAAAAAAAATGCCAGGAAATTTCAAAATTAAATAAATCAATATCTCTATGTATTGACAACTTTCAATGCCAACTAGCCTGCAAATGAAAAAACACACCAGTCGGAAGATTTTACAAGTTCGTCTGATAAAGACACCGAAACGTTTCATTGTCCTTTTTATTTATTGCCTTTTTCAGTTTAACCGTTAGGCAACAATTTTTTCAAGACCAATTTGCTCCTGACAAATAAGTGCAAAGTCTCGCAGGAGCACTTCATCTTAATTAAAAGTGTTTAAATTATTTCTGTTTCAGAGATTGGTAGTGAAAACCTATAAAGTTTTTTTTGAAATGCAGAATCCTCCCAGAATATATATCAATCGATTTTCGTAGAAATGTTCTGTCAGGTCCAATAACACAAAATTTTTCTGTCTAATTTGACATCTTGTCGTAACCTAATATATTTTTTCGGCAACCGTCCGGGAAGTACCCCACTTTCCGGACGCTTTTTCTTTGAGAAGAAGCCTTCCCGGCCTAGTCCGGGAAGTACGTACTTCCCGGACTAGGCCGGGAAAGGCTTCTTTCTCAAAGAAAAAGCGTCCGGAAAGTGGGTACTTCAATATCAGTAATTGCTCGAATTTTAATATAAATATTAATATAAATAAGAATTAGAATGTTTCTGTTAATATGTGATATTTTCTGTTCTGTTTAATTTAAATAAGAATTAAAATATATAAAAAAGAAATGTGTCGTCTCATTGATTTGTTATTCTAGACGGTTGCCGAAAAAATATTGTACGCAACACGCCCGAAAATGGTTTTTTTGGACTCATAGACTTCTAGGACTCGCTTGCGCTCGTCCTAGAATTTTGTCTATTCGTCCAAAAAAACCCTATTTTCCGGACTTGTTACGTAAATTACTATTTTCTTCTGAATTTCTCAATGATAAATATGTTAATTACTTTTTATTCAAAGAATTAATGTATGAGCATATCATTATAAACAAATAAATGAAGCGACATACCTGTTTTCACCCATATATGAATAATTTAGATCATGGCTTCCAAGGCTTCACCTTCTATCTTCTGTGAAACCTTTTTTGATATTTTTCGGACTAACAGTTACAGTTGCAATAATGGTTATAAGTAATTTTTTCAAATTCAATTTAATCTCCTATTGTTTGCATCATTATTTTTTCATTTCAATAGAAATACCATGGTATTCGAAAATATTCCAAAAAAACTCATCAAGCTCAAGGTAAAATATCAATTTCTTCAATGTTTGCAATTTTGGAATTACTACCTGAAACCCCTTGAAAAGGCATGGTGTAAAAGTGCGACTCATTTGAGTGAAATTTACCCAAAAAATAGCCCTGAAAAAAGGCTCGAATAAAGCGATGCAAAAAGGCATGGTGTAATAAGGCTAAGAAATTGTTATAATACGTACAACACGTTTACATCCCTTAAACAATTTTCGAAAAATTGGAGTGAGTCTCTGACGGGTGTAAAGGGCCCTTATAAGGCTTCCTGATTTATGTGACGCATAAAATAACGTCTAAAATCGCAAAAGAAAGTGAAATGTATCACTATTTAGTCTGGCAAGCTGTGACCATGGGACGTTCTTGTCAATGAAACGCTCAAAAGTAGGTGACCCACTTAGTGACGTGCTCTTCAGCTTGAATACGCCACCATACTTCGGACTGCAGGTCAATGTTGATCATAATACATAACTTTCAAAATCGTGTGTGTGTGTTTGTGATCTTCCTTCTCATATCTCTTCGACGCATCGTGGTAACCTTGACTGAGACCAACCGAATTGAATTTTGTGGCACACTTTCATTTTTGGCGAGATATGTATGAATGAGAAATGTGCGTAGTGTTCGGCTGCTTTGGGATTTCAAGGTCCACGGTCATTCTCAGCTGCTTTGAGTTTCTAATTACTAGTGGTTTGGTCTACGAGAATGCCCCAAAGCTACGGTTCTTGGTTGTAAAGACAGCAGGTTGCTGTTGATGGTGAGATACAGGTCTACATCCCTTTTCTTCTTCGAATTTCCATTAATGCGCAAGGATGTATTGAAATCTAGTTAGCCTAGACTCTAGGCCAGTTCCATGCAAAACAAAATTATGCAATACCATAGCAACGAACAATAACTTATTAGAACCATCTTTGTAAAGTTTGACTTCAAGAACTGAAGCACAGTTACAAAATAAATTTAAAAAAAGAGAATTTGGCGTATCGAGCAATGATCAAGTACAGCGAAACTTCCCTATAACGAACGTCTGTATAACGAATCCAAATTGATCACGTCAATTTGGACATGAGAAAAAATTCTGTGGATCCCCAAATGTTTTGATGTTGACCAATAGCGCGCAAGGGTAGAAGCATCGCGTTCGATCTGTGTTCGGTTTGAAAACTATGTAGACTTCTTAAACCGAATTTTTACTATGGATGATACTTGGGTACATTTCTACGATCCAAAAACAAAGTAACAATCTACGGATTGGCAATACTCTGGTTCCCCGAGACTGAAGAAGTTTCATGCCCAAAAATCTGCTGAAAAAGTTCTTGCTTCAGTTTTTCGGGATTACCATGGAGTAATCATGATGAATTTTTTGGATAAGGGTAGAACAATAACTGAGGACCTTACTATTCGACATAACTGACCACCCTATGGAAAAGGAATTGAAGAGAAAAGGGGCAAAAACCTATCCAAAGGTGTTTAGTTTTGCAGGACAACGCCCCAGCAACAAATCTCATGCCATGCAAAAAATTTGTTATTTAGGGTTAAAATTACTAGAACGTCCTCCTTTTCCACCAGATTTGGTTTGGTCCGATTATCATCTCTTTCCTCAACTGAAAAAAAGTTAAAAAAGTCGTCAATTTTCTTCCTCCAACAAGGAGGTAATAAAAGCTGTGGAGGTCTGCTTTGCAGAGCAAAAAAATAGTATATTATATTATAAGGATTAAAAGTGCATATTTTTTTACGAGCAATATTTGCAGTTGCGAGGAGCAGCCGAGCGAAAGCAAAATTGCGAGTTTAAATAGGCACTTTTAGTCCGAATAATATATACTTACTATTTTTTCTCCAACCAAGTCAAAATTACAATAAAATTGGTTTTAGTCAAAAATCGTTAATAATTTGGTTATAAATTTGAACACATACTAATGACAGTGATTGTCAAGTAGACGTCAAATGCAATTACTTTTAATCCAAGGATTAAAAGTAGCGTTTTTAATCCTAGGATTAAAAGTGTTGCTAAGTAACGAGTGAATTTTTGTACGGTAAGGAAATTTATGACTTTTGCACCTGAAAATAGTACAAAAATGTCAACATTTTTTGATGGTTAGAGAAAAAAACATTTTTGAAAGGTCTAGAGACGGCAAGTTCACTGTAATAAATGTATTCAATGAAGTAGAGAATATGTTGAGTAATAAAATATTTTGGCATTGAAATTTTGTTTGATTCTATAGAGGGCTAAGAACTATTCAATATGTTCTCGTATTTAGTCATCTTGTCATTCCAATGAAATGTTAATTGGGCTATTTTCATAATTTTTTCTTTCGATAGTGGCTTCCGATATAATGATATCGATATGATATTAGCAAGTCTTCGTTTGTCAAGAACAATTTTTTGGTCATGTTTCTTCGAGTAATCATTTGACTGAATATGGAAGTAGCTACTGACTTTCTGGATGGCAGCAGTTAACCAGACATCTTGGAGAGAGTTATCAGTTGGAATAGTTTATAAGTTTTATTTTTGTCAGCACGATGAGACAGGGTTTTTTCTTCTGAGGTTTTACCCTGAGCTCTAATATCATACGTAAAATGACATGGTACTCCGTTTTTTCCCTAACTGCAGCTAGGGGTTTTCTGTTTCGTTTTATGTTTGCTCTTGGTTTCAAAAGAATATATTCATATAACACACGCTCAATGACTATCAAGCATCCACTTCGTAGACATCTCAACAGCAAATATCTCATCGTGGGAAATAAAAATCCCCATTTTTCCTAGCCAAGTTTCCCGTTTCCCATTGTTGGTACGCGTGAGTCGCGCGCGGGAAAAGCTCATTGTTCGATTCAACGCGAGCTATGATCGCGCGGGCGTCTCTCTTGGACAATTTTTACGGGATGCTATGGGCACATTCTCATGCCGATATCATGGGAGGCTTGGTCTCGGTGGGATGACAGGGTGGATCGATGCAGTTCAGGTGTCATTGAACCTGACGCACGATCTTCCTACTCATTTTTGCCACTTCGATTTCAAGAAGTATATCGGGGAAAATACTAGAGAATAGGCCATACAAGATTTCACACTTTTTTCTCAAAGTAGAGAATATGCAGAGAATGAAATCGAAGAATTTAGGTGTAACCTTGGCTCAGATTTATTTCAAGAATTCTAAAAATCAACCTTACCTAAACTAACCTGAAAATTATTAATTTTTAAATCTATTAATAGATGTTATTTTACGAAAAATTTCGACAATTTCATACTGAAGGGTTTTCCAATAAGAGGTGTTATTTTGATATTCAAAGAAAAATGCCATTTCTCAATATAAATGACCGGATGTTCATTTCATTATAAAGAAGAAGCTATTCTGTTAATAGTGGAAAATAACATCAGTCAAATGACCACCACGATCACGCTTACAGGACCATATCCTCTTAATGAAATTTTCCACAACCAAATCGCCAAGTGGCTGCCCTATGTCCTCACGAATTCCATATTTGAGGTCTTGAATCGACGCTGGGCTATTGGCGTAGACCTTCTCTTTCACGTGGCCCTAAAGGATGAAGTCGCAAGGTGTTAAATCACAAGATCTCGGTGGCCAATTGTGATCACCTCTTCCTTTTTATACATTTCAACGACCCAATCAGCAGAGGCACTACTTTGTTGATGATCGGCCGGCTTGAGTTCTTGTAATAACTGAACTTTTTAAGCACTAAGACCCGAATCTTTATGCAAAATACGGTGTGATGACGTTTGTGGAATGCTTAATTCAAAAGAACGACCAGGGATAGACAAACCTAGGTTTTCTTCAACACTTTCGGCTACAGCAGCAATATTCTCGGCTGTTCTTGAGCGACGTGCACGGGTTTTATTCTTTCCATCACTAACTTGTCCCAAATACTCGAATTTTTTCACCTATTTCTTTATTGCGGTCCGTCAAGGTGCTTCACGACGACCCAAAAATGTTCGAGTTTCACGAACCATCTCTGCAAAATTTTCACTATTTTCATAGTGAATTTTAATAATTTCAATACATTCTTGTAGCGTGTATCGTTCCATTTTTATCAATGGCGTAGTTTCTACTTGTCAAAGGTTAAAAAATGACAGCTTCAAACTTGACATCTACCGAAATAGCTATTCAAAATAACGCCTCTTATAGGAAAACCCTTTAGATCATTCAGTTGAAGTTGTGCATAAACAAAACTGTAATGGTCGATTTCATTCGGTGACAAATTTCATCAGGTACCATCGTCTCAAAATAAATGAGTCATGACAAAGTGCACATGCTGAAAACCTATTTGAACTAACTAATTTTTCAAAAGAATTGTTTTTTCTTGAAAATCTTCGCACGCCTGTAAAGACCTTCCCAAAAAAAGTACTACATGAGCCATTCTCCCTATTCCAAATATTTAGAGGGTCGATGGGGATGGCACAGGTTGCAACATAAATCCTTCAAAAATGCATAAACATTTGGTAAAAGTGAAAAAAAATTGACCTGTTTCAGGATTTTGTTTCCAAAAATTCTTCTTCTGAGAAAATCACTTTGTTCCATAATTATGAAGCGCACTGTGTAATTAAAATAAGGGTGTTATCATAATTTCGCATTTCAGGGTTATTTAATAAAATTCCAGAACAGATATCTTCAAAATAACCCGAATAATAATAATCTGAATTCCAATATAAAAATATAAGAATCGGGTGAGTGTTAAATGAAGCATTTGGGTCAATAACGTTCAAGAATCAGGAAATTTATCATTTCGATAGTTGTACATCTGCCAGAAAAAACTTGTGAACTTATGTTTATTTTTGTAGATGTCAACAACCTTTTTATTTTTACTTGGTCTTATGACGAATATCATGTACCTACCTAGAGAGGTCATTACGAACTGAAATAGATCCAAATTACACCGATATCCCAGAATAGATATGTTCTAGATCAAAGCTAATTATTCTAGGTGGTCTTTTCTATTCATTATTGTTTTTCAGTAATGTCAGTTGATTAATAACATTTAATTATCCATAGAATTGTTCTTTATTATATTCACAAATTAATACACTTTCAAAGTTGTAGAAGTCGAATTTAATGAATAGTCAGGAATGAATAATATTTTTGTCGACCTCGAAATGAAATCTCAGTTTAACGTACACGGAATGAATCAATAATGACCCATTTTTTCGTATTTCAGGAGTCTAATGTATGAAATTCATAAAAATGGCTTCGAATACGATATAAAAACGGGTTCAAATTGTTAAATGATTGTATGGAAATCAGCGTTTTATGAGAAGTTTTGAAAATTACGTAAATTTTATGGTTTATATTCTCGTCCAGCTGAAAGCACTTTTTGTCGAATTATAAAAAACTTTCAAGAGATTGGTTCGGTGCAAGATTAAAAAGGAGAAAAATTCAGTCGTGGTGGTGTGTACTTCAATTACCAATAAAAAGTTTTTTGAAACGAAGGCAAATTGTGTGTTTTATTTATTCTTGAAAAAAAAACCGCACAGTTAGAAACATCCTTCATATTCAGATACAGATTATATATCCTCAGGAAATATATTAGGACCTTTCGGAAACTTACTTGGGTTAACTCAATCACTGACTCAAGTTGATTTATCGTAACCCTACACGAGAGCAGGATCGTTGAGTCACCGCACGCGCACTGCAGTTCAATTTTGTATTTGAAAAGTCTGCAATAAGTTTTCTACTCTTTCATATATTCTTTTCCTAAAAATTATGGAATTATGGAAAGAGAAGAGAATTTGGCTCAATGTAAAATGTGTGGTTTGGTTCTATGAGCCAAGAAAATAATGTAAAACAACTTCTTCATAACTTTGTATGCAGATCTTTCTGCGTTAAGCTACAGCCTTCTTTACTTCATTAACATAGTTCCTCGAAGATAACATTAAACATGGGAGGGCACACCAGAAATTACAAGATAAATTTTACAGAAGTCAATAAATCCAAGCCAAGCTTGAGACAATCAGTAAATAAACTGGAACTGAAAAAATAAATTTTCTACATCTTTAACATAGGTACTTAAAATAACATTAAACATGGAAGAGCACACCAGAAATTATAAGAAATATTTTACAAAGTAATAAATGCAAGCAAACCTAGAGACAATCCGAAAATAAACTGGGACTGAAAAAATAAATCCAAAAATATTTGGTTATGTTATTGATAGGTCTGTCACTTTAAATCCTAAACCTGATGTGTTCGTAAACTTAGAACCCGGTTCCGTGATCCGAGTAGATCTGTCACGTGACCAAATGAATCGAGTTATTAACCCTGAGTAAGTTCCGAAAACGCCTATTGTGTTAACTTCACATTTCAATGAATACTTCATACATTTTCTATAGCTCAGATCAAGTCAATATCCACAAAATATTTTCTATCGCAGGTCAGGCAAGAAAATCATATCCATAATTCTCAAATTCCATTTCAGCTACTTGCAAGATGGACGGAGTTGAGAAAATCACGAGCAATGTTTATTATACTTTATACGAGGCCTATTTGCTCATGGTAGGTCGACAACCTTATATCAATTTTTGATTAACTCAAGTCGTTCAACTCTACGAAACAATCAATAAATCGAACGGTATTCCTAATATATTTTTATTTTTGCGCGAATATCTGCGTATTGAATGAATTGGTCAAGACGTGGTTACTATATTGAATATCATTCGAAAACGCAGGGACGGCTTCACTATATTCAACGCGTTTGAGTCCTTCTTAGGGGAACGAGTACTTAGGTATTTTGAAACTATACAGTTAAGATTCATTGTTGTTGTGTTTACAATATTCCCTGTATTTGTGGAAAATCTTATACAGGAGGGACATCAGGACCTTTAGAGATAAGAAAACGGGAACATAAGAACAACATCAAAAATGGACATCACAAAATCGCTGAACAATGAACATGTATGTTTAAATAGCAGGATCTTATGATGAACTGGAATAAAAAAAATCCTAATGAGGGAACCTGATAATTATTAAAGGAAAATTAAGAAATCCACATGTATTTAGTTAGATGAAGGAGATAATTTGGCTAATTGTTCTGCTGGGATAGATCGTAATTCGATTGATTTATTGAAGAAAGAAATGACATCAGGAGGTTTCAAAATTAAATGAATCAACATCTATATGTGTTGACAACATTCAACGTCAATTAGACAGCAATTGAAAAATCACACGATTCTGAAGACCAATTTGCTCCTGACAAATAAGCTCAAGATTCTAGCAGGAGGACTTCATCTTAATTGAATTTTTTTTAATTATTTCTGTTTCAAACAGTGGGAGTGAAGACCTATAAAGTTTTTCAGAAATGCAGAATCCTCCCTGAATATATTTCAATCAATATCTAAAAAAACATTGGTTTTAGTAATACTCTTGATAATACATTTTTATATAGGAAAAACAAAATGCTTAGTTGCAGCCTAGCAACGAAACCGATAAGAAAAAATTTCTGCAAGTATACCACTAGATAGGTATCGGAAAAGTGTCTGTGTAATTCTCTGTTTCCATTTCATTTTTATAATGGCCAAAGTCAAAATAGCTCAAATGCCAATTTTGGCTCTTGGCTTCGGTTATTTTTGGTGTTCCTTGCCTGATCAATCAAGAATTCGTTAAATAACTGATTGTTTATAGTAGCTCCCAGCTGCCATCTTGAAAAAAGGATTATTTCTGTTTTCTTGGACTGATCTATTCGGCTCACCCTGTACATCAACCGATCGCCGATCGATATCTGATCGAATAACGTCCATTAAAATCGAGTCGCCTTGATTATAAAAAATTACAAGCCAAGTCAGCAATTCCGCAAACATCATAGAGGGCATAATTACTACCATTTCTCACTTCCTCGCCGAGCGCAGTTCATCAAGCGTTCAACTTGCACGTAATATGGACCTTTTGGTAGGTCAGTTCAAGCACCGAGGGTGCCAAGTGAGATGCCCGTTCGAGTCAACGACCGGATCTCGCTCAGAGCACACCGCGGTCGCTAGGAGATGTAGGTGTTAGGCCATTTTATTTCAAGAGCTTCTCGAGGGGAAAATTTCTCCTTGGAGAGATCGCGATTCGACTGATTGGAATAATGAGTGATAGATTCACTTTCCTTTGGGTTTTGTTTCGTTGTTTCAACGGAGTGGTTATTGGAGATTTTATATACAGGGTTCGGCGAAAGTCTAGAATGGAATTCATATAAACTGCTACATATGAATTAGGGATATTGACTTATATTGCAAAAAAAATGAAGTTTTAATTAGATTTTTGTGATGAAAATTCATATTAATATGATTTCAAGCCTGTAGGACTGCAGCGTATACAGGGCAGTTAAGAAATATTGAGTAAAATAACGAAATTTTATTCCCAGAGAATTAAAGCATTTTAGGGCTATCAATACAATGTATGGCCTTTACAAGCATCAATAACAGCTTGACATCTTCTCTGCATACTACACACGAGATTGTTGAACATTTCTTGAGGAATTTGGTTACATAAAGGGGGCAGAAGCTATCTCAGATCCTTTAAGGATTCTGGGGTAGATTGATTATTATCTAATCTTCTTTTTTGCATATCCCATGCATGTTCTAACAACTCAAATCTGGTGTTTCCAGTTCCAGTTTCTATTCTCATAATAAATTTCACTCGAATCGGATATTCTGTTATGGAATATTAATCTTCGTCTTTCAATATTCCAATTGAATTTTCTATAGTTCTATTAACATCATGGCCACAAAATTTTGCAAGAAGTCTCAGTATATCAATCTTTATTCACGGAAGAAATTTCACTACAATCGAAAATCTGTTGAGGAAATATGAAGATTCATCTTTTCAATATTCCAATTTAATTTTATATACTTCTGTCAATACTATGGCCACGAAATTTTGGATGAACATTCAGTATATCGATCCTCATTGAAAAAAAGTTTCACTCGAATCGGATATCTTTTTATGGAAATATGAAGTTTCTTTCTTTCAAAATTCCAATTGAATTTTCTATGATTCTGTTCACAATATGGACACAAAATTTTGCATGAGGCTTGTTATGAGCATCTTGCATTTGGCAACAGTTCATTTCGATTGGTTTCGTTTTTCTGAGATATTAAGGAACAAAAATTTTGAATGACCATTTTTATGGAACACCCTGTGCGATTTCGCTGCTTAAGGAACTTAACTGAGCCATTTGAGACCCGAAGTCATCCTGAAAATTTCAAGTCTCTAGGACAATACCTTCGAAAGTTATTGTGCTAACGGACGGCCCCACGGACCAAAATGAATTTACCCACGAATTTGTCATCAAGGAGTCTAACCCTATCGTTTGAGACCATTTTCGGTTCAAAATTAGAAAATTACATACATTTGGGTAAAACGATATAGCACCCATTCAAGTAGAACGAGCGCTCAAAAATGAATTGGAGGAAATTCTTCCAAACTAATTCACTTTCACTAGAAATTTCCATTCCCATGTGATTGGTGGTTCATTCGCTCAAAATTTGACATGCGGTCATCATATGCACATAAAAATATTTTTAGACATCGGCCACAATATAAAACTATTTACATCATATGTCAGATAGTCGGCCTGTTGGAAATTAGAAGTAAAACAATAACATTGCGGCCAGTGAACTCTGGGCGGTATGAGCTTTATTTAAATAGTCTAGACCTGGCAAGATGGTCTCACCACTAAATGTTACTAGGCAAGGATGATGCCAATTTCTGGCTCAAATTGAAATTCCTAGACAATTAGTTTTATTCGTTTGTCGCAACAATAGGTGCATTGTTCGACGTTTTTTGTAGGGAACGTTGAACTAGGAGGTTCTTCTCCGATTCCCTTGACACTTCTGGCTTCCAAATGATAATGTATTCAATATCTACTATGAGAGCATAGGTAAGGTTTGGTTAGGTAAGGTTAGGTTAATTTATTATTAATTTATTATTTATTTAGATGTGAAGCTATTCAAGATTTGAAGTTCAGCTTATTACTGCGATAATTTCAATATCTCTACAATTCTACAGGAAGTCGCAATGTTTAAAGTGAGATTTTTCATAATTGTTTCCCAATTCAATTGGTATCATTTGGAGAAATTTATGGCAGAGGATTTAACAATGTTAGGGGTTTATAAAGAACTCCATGCACATCTGAGGAACTGAAGAATACTCACCTGGAAAACCTGATTTAGTTTTACAAACCCTGAGAAGTTGTTTTACAAAAACAGCTACTTATCATTTATCAAGATTGACTGTAGTTTTGTGAGCCAGATTTCAATAATACATAAACTTGTTTTCATATCTTTGTTGTCTTTATTTGAAAGAAAGAACCATTGACTATTTCAGCTTGTTCTCTGAAGAAATCTAATATCGAACCTACACTTATTCGGTGAATAAATTTGCTCAGGTTCTTAACCTTTTTACTCGTATCATAGAAATGTGAAGTGCCCTTTTCTCCAGTTAATCAGAGAAATGCACTTGCTATATTATTCGCTATTAGAAAATATTTGTGAAGCCCAAAGGGGTATACATCTATATCTATATACTCATCACATTTAACCCACCTAACACTATGAAGTCCCTACTACACATACTACATTGTTTATAAAAGTAAAATTTGGAGAATCTCTTTCCTAATGGACAAAGAATTCAAGTCAAGAGGCCGGAACATTGACTCTAATGTGAAAACAAATAATATTATCTCAGCGTTATTCCATAAACTTTCATTTTCATTTACCATAAAAACGAAGCGATCAATGAACTTTACTTTCCATTTTTCACCTCGTTGAGCTGCAATTCACCCAACAGTCATTCTGCCATGTGTATGTGCAAGATATTATTACATACGTGGCAGAGGTGAGCTGGTGGACTTGAAGAGATACCACCTAGGTACAGTCGCCAATTTCTAATGGAATATCCATCCGTAGTAAGTACAGCATGCTCTTCCATGTAATTGCAACGATTGTGAGTGTATTCACCCTGAGAAGAAAGTAAAGAGTCACGTGATCATTTTACTTTCTACCGTTTGCCTGCTGCGAAACAATGTCCATTGCCCTTTGTCGCAGAGTTCTATCGTGGATGGAGAGCGATTAGAAATTGCAGATCGTCCATTGCGGGTACAATAATAATTATAACAATTAAGGCTCGTTCTCAGATGAGAGCATACTGGTTGATGAATGGTGTTCTGCGTTGAAACGGAAAGTACATTATGATGTTTCAGCATAAATAATTATGTTTTTCAAGTTGATTGAGTTATTCATTTCCGCCATCAGGTAGAGATATTTCCATTTCCGGAAAGAAGGAATGCTTGTATTTATCTGGGATAGTTGGGTTTTCGCAAAAGCAACTGAAGAATTGCTCAGTAAGCGAAGATGAATTCTAGAAGTATCACTTTGGCTATCAAATTTCGACAAATTTCATTAAACCCTTTTCGAATCGAGATTTTCATGAGTTTGATGGAATATGAAAAACAGCAGTAATGTGATGAACATTTCGATAATTTTGATTGAGTGAAAGTACATCTCTTTTTCTGTCCTCTTATTATCATCTGACCTAATAAGTGTGGATAATATAAAAAAACAGGAGACGCATTGAGAGTTTCCTTCTCTTTTTGGAAAGTTATCAACACCCTACTTTTCCCCAAATATCCTGAAGGCCAGCCATCCAAACTAAAACTCACCAGGTGCATTTGCAAAGCTCCAAATGAATGCTGACTTAAAATGATTGATGACAGAACATTCATTGATATATTATTGTGGCAATATCCATTTTATCAACTTTATTTGTTCAACGTTTAGGCCGATATTCGCCAGTCGTCTTCAGAAAAACAGTTTAGAAAATTAACTCTTACAAAAGCAATTTCCCTCACTCTTTTGAAATAATTGCCATTTTTACCAGTACTCAAAAAACAATTGGTAACTTTGATGTCAAAAATTCATTGACTTTTGTTATCGATATGAAAGCTGCTTGATTCAACTTTCTATAGGTCTTCATCCCATAAAAACCTGTAGTCAGAGCATGATGGATAAGCTTTGACTTATCAGTATCGTAAAGTTGAGCTTTTTTCTAATGTTCTAAGGATTCGAATATTTTGAAAATCAACCAAGCAGAAACTGCTCATATGAAGTACCTTATGAGTGCTGTAGAGCAGAGTATATTAGGGAAACTGAACGTTCCCTTAATGTTGAAATCAAAGAATATAAAAATCTACCTCAAATTGGTCATAGGTACTGATGAATGAAAGCTTGTTCAACTTGCTTTGAATGAAGACCACGAGATTTTATAGGGTAAAGCTTTCATAAATTCGAAAGAAGAAAAACTGAGACTTCGAAAACTGAAGGAAGCAGCTTTCATCTCAAAAGCCGAAAACCCCATAAGTCAACCGCCTCTTGATAACAAAAATGAAATATCTGCTCTCCAATAATAAGATCCAGCTTTAATTAAAGTATTCAACTATTTCCTCAAAAGAATTGATGATTCAGATTATAGAATGATCAAAAAAATTTGAGTATTTATAATAAAAAGAAAAATGAGGTCTACAGAAATAATGTTTCTATATAAGTACATCAACTGTAGTGATCATAAGAAACAGAACAAATTCTGCAAGTTTCAAATGCCTGCGCATGGTCTTCACTGCAAGTCAGACCCACCAAGTAGATTCACTAAGCGTTATTAATAGTTTCAAACTAGTGCTAAGCCATGTTCGACATATAAGAATTAAACTAAACGATGAGATATTTCAGGAACGAACACTCAATATAACTTCATATGCATTTAATCCAGTTTCATCTATTTTCGTACCTGCAACAATACTGTCGAATTTATCATCACCATGGGGAGAAATTTCAATGTGAAGTGAATGAGAATACTCGAAAGAGACCAAGAATCGCGGGTATTCTTGTCGGATTGACTGCTGCGAGGTGAAGAACCTGTGTGGTCGCTTCAACTTTACGGCATGCACTCTCCGTGAAATGGGTCAACTCCAATTTAACTTCGCTCTTCGGTTTCCAAGAGGAGCTCTCACTAGATTCTAGAAGAAGATTCTAGCACAACAAACACAGGAACGATTAAAACACGTTGTATTTTTCCGGTAACGTTACAATATTTCATCGTTGAAAACACGAACAAATGTCGATAAGAAATACTCTTCGTTTTTGTTTCATCGTTTTTGTCACACGTTTATTCAAGGTTGATTTAACGTTGCAAGCCTCTTCCTTGTCATGAATCAAAATACCGTGATCGAACGTATTGACTACTTACTGATTATTAGATGGATTCAAACATTGAATTAATCTCGAGTAGAATAAAAATAGGTGTACTTCAAAGTTGTTAAAGAGTGTATCATTTAACGTTTAT
Organism: Propylea japonica; assembly: GCA_013421045.1. Classification (NCBI taxonomy): domain Eukaryota; kingdom Metazoa; phylum Arthropoda; class Insecta; order Coleoptera; family Coccinellidae; genus Propylea; species Propylea japonica. The sequence continues at coordinate 65,759,847 of CM024244.1, read as the reverse complement.
TGATCGTTACTGAGCTCACTTCGAAAAAGTAAGATATAAGTACGTTAAAGTGGATGAATCAACCCGTTGAATTGTGTTCCTATATTATATGTAAGTCAACGTTTGGTTGAATTTTAAGTGCATCATGGTAAAATGATAAGATCAAAAGAGTAAGTAAAATAAAAGTTGGTTAACAGCTATGTTGAAGAAAAGTAACTCATTCAACGTTTATTTAATGTTACTGATCTTAACTTGAAAAAACGTTTGGAAAAATGTAATAAAAACATGTTTCCTAACGGGGTATAAATCAACCGTTTAATCAACTACAGTCACCACAAGTAAACGTTTAGTATACGTTTTTGTGTTTATTGGGAGTGCTCCCCGATGCAAAAATATGCGCAATAGGGTTCGAGTTCCTTAATGCAAATCCGTGGTCAAATTCATTTCTGTTCGTGGGGCCGTCTTTAGCACGATGACTTTCGATGGGAAGCTGCGGTTGGTTTGTTAACCAGCCGAATCGTAAAGGATCTTACATTGAAATTTTTGTTCCTCAAAATCACAGACAAAACGAAACCAATCGAAATGAAATTTTTCGGCCACATGCAAGATGCTCATCATAAGCCTAATGCAAAAAAATTCAATCGCAATATTGAGAAGAGAAGAATCTTTATATTTCCATTACAAGATATCCGATTCGTGTAAAACCTACTTTGTAAATAAAGATTGACATACTGAATTTTCATGCAAAATTTCGGGAGGATTGCATCATCAGAAACATTTAATTAGATTTTTTCAATTATTGATTTTTACATATTTCATTTGTTGAATAATTTCCAGAATATACTTCCGATCCTGCTGAGATTTTGCATTCATATACATACTTAACATGAATCTCAAGTACTATACAAAGTTTCGAGGTAATAGCATTACTGCTCCACCACTGAACGAGCGATCAAAAGTACCTACTCAGGCTTTTCTTGATTTTTTTGAAAATGGGCGAATCAATCAGTAAATCAGGCCGTATAAGTTGCTTCTAGCATAAAGTCACAAATCGAACAAAATTTTATATTTACAGTTCCATGCTCTATATCAATCAAAAATGTTTAAACAATATTTTATAACGTTTATGTCGCTGACATTAACTCAATCATATACACTGTATGCACCATCCTGCAAGTCAGCATGCCAAATGCTCCATTTCTCTCCCTTTCAAATCATCATAAATAAAAAAAATGAACATAATACAAAAATATATCATTAACATTTCGAATTCAAGCATTTTCTGCCTGTCTCAACCGCACTCCCCGCTGTGCACGGGCCTTAAAATATGAAAATGGAGTAAACGATCTCGTAAAGAACCCAGTCACTTTGACCACATTCAACGGACACTCTTTTTCGACCACCATCAGAGCGTAATGAGTGGTATGTATCACGTCAAAGCAGAACCAAATGCATTCCGCGTTGCAGCGATCTTCGTGTAATTCTGCATCATACCGAGATGGCGCAGCGGCACGTCTAGATGAGATATTATCTAACAGATACTCGGCAAAGATTGGAGTCGAAGCCTTTAAAGACTCGGATGGATTAAGCGATTTCAACATCTGAGAAATCCGCGAAAAACATTGTGGTAAAGTTAGACGTTGTGTGGTATAACCTTTCGATTCAGTAGAAATCTTGGATATCCTCAAGAATTCCATCTTTGAGGTCTTGAATTGACGCTGGGCTATTGGCGTAGCGTAGACCTCTTTCACGTGACCACAAAGGAAGAAGTCGCAAGGTGTTAAATCACAAGATCTCGGTGGCCAATTGTGATCACCTCTTCGAGAGATAACACAGTTTGGAACAATGGTTTCGTTGCTCTCGTGGTACGTAGCGCCTTCTTGTTGAAAGTTAACTTTGTCCAGATCGATACTATCCAATTTCGGCCATAAAAATGCCTAATTCAAAGAACGACGAGAAATGGGCAAACCTAGGTTTTCTTCAATACTTTCGGCTACAGCAGCAATATTCTGTTCTGAAGCAATGTGCACAGGTTTTATTCTTCAAATCACTAATTTGTCCCCACAGCTCGAATGTTTTCACTAATTTCTTTATTGCGGTCCGACAAGGTCCTTCACGACGACCCAAAAATTTTCGAGTTTCACGAACCATCTATGCCAAATTTTCACCATTTTTATAGTGAATTTGAATAATTTCAAGGCGTTCTCGAAGCGTGTGTCATTCCATTTTTATAAATGACGTAGTTTCTACTAGTCAAATGTCAAAAAATGACAGCTTCAAACGTGACATCTGCCGAAATATCGGGCTATTCACAGTAACACCTCTTATTGGAAAACCCTTTATAACGAAAATGGTTTATCGACCAAAAACCTTGCTCTCCAATTGATGATTCTTCATAACCTCAGCTGTTACAGGAACTGTATACAGGCCCATAATAACGAATAATCGTTTACCATAGCCTTAAATAGTGGTATTTCGCCCTAAACATCAAGATAAATTGGATAATAAAACTCGTGACACTCATGTTAAAATTATCCTGTTGAAACAGTAGAACCACAATGCGTAAAATAATAAATAGTATAGTACTCATTAGTATCAGAATGTTAAAAGACTATATTATCTTCATAACAATAAATTGGATATAACTTATCGATTGAAATATATTCTGGGAGGATTCTGCATTTCTTAGAAACTTTATAGGTTTTTACCTTAATCAAACATTTTTTAATTATTTATGTTTCAGAGACTGGGAGTGAAAACCTATAAAGTTTCTAAGAAATGGATATAACTTGAATGAGAACCAACTATCGACTGATCAAGTAGCATTTTTTAATGGCTTTCTCTGCCTGTCCTGAAGCCGAGCTATTATCGGTACAAATTCAAATAAAATCGCTAGAAGAAATTATGTCTCCGTGAAATTTCAAACTAATAAACTTCAAATGCATCGGGGAACATTTTTGTTGGCGACTTAAGGTATTAAAGTCCAGATTTGCAGATTTCCACCGCATCTACGCTTTGCTTTATGGTAAATGTTATGACTAATTGTCTAAGAGGAAGGATGGTGGAGGCTAGCACACAATGCACTTTGCTGGTGCACGGCCATTGACCGGACATTGGCAGTTCGCGAGAAAGCTCTCTCCGCAGAGTCTGTTTTGCTGCATTTCCTCCGGAGTATCGGCGGGATGTCCAATAACTTGATGTCACCAGCATCATCTTTTCTGCTAGGATAGTGCTTAGGGATTCATCAAGTCAAGTAGCATGATTTAGAAGAACTTGACTTGGAAGTCAAGCTTGTAACGAATACATACTTGACTCTTGACTTGACTTGATATGAGATATTCATTACTTGACTTGATATCAAGCTACTTGGTATTACTTGATCTTGATACGATACGTACGAGTCGTACTGCGCTTACTTCTGCAAGTTCATGCATGTTCAGGGTCTGAATGAAGCGATCGCGCAGTCTTCTTAATTTTATCTAGGTGAATAGAGAGGTATTGTTGTCCAAGTGTGTGAGTCGTTACGTCACATAATTATATTAGTGTTTGAAACCTGTGCAAAAAATGAGTATTTCATCAGAAATAATGGAATTAGAAACCAGCAGGTCAGAAGATGTGATTGAGGAAAATGCCCAATCAAGAGATCGTAAACTTTTACAAGAGACAACACACAAAAAATCTAATGTAATGGAAAAAAATCACAGATTATTTTACAGTTGAACAAGATCCGAAGAGTTCGCGAAAAAAATGATAAACCAGACAAATGCACGCTTTGCACAACGAAACCCAGTGTACTAAAATATTTTTGTTCCTCATATTCAAGTTTAATGAATAAAAGTATTTTTTGCAAGGTTCATCCTCATTCCATAATTTATTGATGTGAACACTGCAAAAAAAATTTAAATTGAAAATCAAGTATAGCTTGGTAGAAGTAATTGATTTTTCGAGTACTCGATAAATTAATACTTGACTTGACTTGACATTGAAAAACTACTACTTGACTCGAACTTGACTTGAATTCAAGTCAAGCCAAGTCAAGTAGCTTGAATATCAAGTCAAGTCTCTAATAGTGCGTGTCCAATAGATGTTCGTTTGAGATATGGCTCAGCAGTTATGTTATCTATCCAGAAAAAAGTACAGTGGAACCTCCATACAGCGAACACCTGTATAACGAATTTCGTTCAAGACACTGCACCTTGAATCCAAATTCCATGTTGAAAACACCCTCTTAAACGAAGTAAAGAACAAGAACATCACTCTTTGAATGAGTATTGGTAAAGGGGTATAAGGGTGGTATTTTTCCATAATTAGGCCGGATGTAGGTAATAAACCCCGACAATAAACTAAACCATTACAGCGGGCCATTAGATCATACCGAAACGTTGGATTCAGTTGGAAATGTTGATAATGACCCTTATTTTGAATGATTTTGATATGTCCATGTAAATATTGTAACAAATCAACTTCCAACTGAAAAGAACCTGTTAAACAATGTCAAATGCGTTGTTCGTGATCACTACGATACTACATCCGTTCAGCCGTTCTCAAGTTTTTGACTAATGAACAGCAATTTATTTTCATATATAGAGGTTATCAGAATATTCTCAAAAATACAGTGGAACTTCCCTATAACGAAATCGCTAAATCCACAAAAAAATTTCGTTATACAGAAATTTTGTTAAACGGAAGTTTTTATTTATAGTGTCAACTATCGAAACTAGCAATTGGATTTTTTATTGTGAATTCATATACATATTAAAAAGGTGTGTAAGTGCATTTCAGAGTCTTGCGAGAAAAAAGAGCACAAAGATCAGGCAAACAAATTCAACAAGAAAATTCTATTCGGTGAAGCTTCCACAAAACCGAAAGAAGAGAAACTGAAACAAAAAATTGAAGAAAGTAATAACCGAAAATCCCGGCAATCTTGTGTTGATCTCAAAAACATAGAGAGTGTCCTGGAAAATGTGGGAAATCTCTCGGATTCAGATAAAACATAAAAAATAAGATGACAAGTTTACATATTTTTTTTTCTAGCAGCCCTCCCTACTAAGATACGACCTCCTAAATGACGCCACTAGAAATTCATTATAGTGGAATAAACTTCAATTACTCACTTCTTTCATTATTTTTTTTTCGAAAACTGTTCATTTTATTGAAGAAGAGTACCTTTTCTTTGGCTCAATGTTCAAGGCGTCCAAATGTATTTTTTAGCACCTTATCTTACAAGGTGTCGAAAATGTAAGCATTAAAATGTACAACCAGTCCGCCCCTGGTAAACTGAACAAGCTAATTGAAATTTGAGTGCGGTGATTTGAGAGGTTCTCAATACTATCAATCATACCAAATTTTCATCAAATTATATCGAGCAGTTTGAAACTTATTCCATTGAAATTATTTCAAGTGGCGTCATTTAAGATGTCGTATATTCGTAAGGAGGACGACTAGAAAAAAAAATTATGAGAACTTTTCCCACATTTTCCGGGACAGCCTGTGTAGGCTCCAATAATAAGGATTCAGCTTGAAAAAATCAAATGAATTATTTGACAACAGCAGGCAGCAGGCAGCTCAAAACGATGAATAGCAGAAGCAAAGTGTTGGAAAAATCCCAAATAATATTTCAAGATACTTCGCGAATAACTAGGTCGACCGTTTTGTGTGGGCTACCCTGTATAACACCAACTGATCGAAAATGCACCTCAAATGAAGTGAATGTATATACGAATTCCTTATTTGTTCGATCTTTTTAACTTTCACAAAATATTCCGATTGAGCTGGTCTTCTTCCAAATGCTTGAGGCCTGCAGAAGCAGATGTAGATGCGTTTGACCCACATCCTGAGTAAGATGTGCATATCAAATTAAATTCGACAGGTGCGTGGGCCATTCCATTGTAGGATAGAAAGAAATTTCAAGTTCAAGTTTAAGAATTCGCGAGAAATTCTCTCAATTATGAAGTTACATAATTTTACGGAATTGTTGTTTCTGGAACTAATATCAGCATTCAACAAGCGCCTTGCAGAAAGCTTGTCTGCTTGTGTTGAACGTGTTTATAGGAACATGTTTTGAACAATCAGAGAATTTATGCTTAGATACCGATTGAAATATAATCTGGGAGGATTCTGCGTTTCTAGAACTCTTTCTTAGGTTTTCACTCTCAGTCTATGAAACAGAAACAATTAAAAAATTTCAATTAAGATGAAATGCTCCTGCGTAAATACTTGCACTAATTTCTCAGGAGCAACAGTAAAACTAAAAAAGAAAATAAATTAAATGGATAACTATATCAAACTTCTTCTTCAGACTTTTTTCAGTTGTAATCTAATTGACATTGAAAGTTGTCAACACAAGAGATATTGATTCATTTAATTTGGAAATTTCTTTTTCATCCACTCAATCAAAATACGATTTATCTCAGCAGAACAATTAGCCAAATTATCTACTTCATCTAACAAAATACATGTGGATTCCTTAATTTTGCTTTTATAATTATCAGGTTCCACCATTAGAATTTTTGTGTTGCTCCAGTTCATCATATGTTCTCCGCTATTTGAACAGATTTGATCAGCGATTTGCGATCTTGTAATGTCTCTATTTTTGATGTTGTTCTTATGTTCGCGTTTTCTTATCTCTGAAGGTCTTGATGTCTCTCCTGTATAAGACTTTCTACATAAACAGGGAATATTGGCGATACAATTTTTTGATTTTTATGCCTCATTCGTTGTTTTAGTTCGGGTTAAAATGGATATCGAATCACTTTATGTTTTGAAAACAGTTCTTATGTTGAATTTGGAATCGATTCTTCTTATTTTTTCTGAAAGGCTAGAAATATAAGGAATGACGTTCAACAAATTTGGTTGTTCTAGACGCTTTTCTGTTTGTACCTGATAATATTAGTTGATTTGAACTAATTTCTATTTCAATTAGTGAAGAAATGAGTTCCTTTTTTAATTGCAACATGATCAAAATCGATAGTTAAAACTGAATTCGTACAGAAAGTGAACAATAATCCATTGATCAGAAAAGAAATGTTTCAATGATAGTAGTACTGAATGAGACATCCATTCTTTCTCAGCTTAGAATAGTTTAGTTATTGTGAACCTCTTTCTATAACATTGAATAGGTAAACCTTCTCAGAAAAGAAATAATGAACAAAGTATTAATAAGGAGACCAAACAATAAAAGGCAAATTTACGTAGCTAATTAGTTTTGATAGATCCGTTTCCTGACTTCAGTGACGTGAGTGAACAAAAAGTGCTTGATGCATAGGTGTTACATCATCCTATCGCATAAAGATCAGACCGGAATATGGAAGGATTCCTGCTGTTAGTATGCCTTTTTATGCAACACCCCATGGGCCGTAATTCACAAAGATGCCGCTTCTAGTGATGCATTCTTCTTACAACGATGCTTATGGGAAGAACAGTGTGGGACCGGCCTGTAAGAACCACGTGGGAACACTTGCACAATCTTCAATTTTCATACATTGTTATGGCTTTGATATTCCTTTCGAATTTGAAGTTTCATAAATGACAAGAATTTCTTCCTTGGTGAATGTGCAGTAGATTTCTTCTGAACCTATGAGTATCTGAAGCTCCTGATCGTTTGCTAATTGATTTTTTGAGCGCTCGTTGTACTCAAAAGAGTGCTATACCGTATTTCCCAAATGTTTGTAATTTCGAATTTTTAGCCGAAAATGGTCTCAAACGATAGGGTTAGAATACCTGATGACGAAGTCGTGGTCAAATTCAATTCTGTCCTTGGGGCCGTCCGGCCGTACCGTTAACACAATAACTTTCGAAGGGATTGTCCTAGAGACTTGAAGTTTTCAGCATTAGTTCGGGTCCCAAATAGCTCGGTTGACTTCGTTAACCAGCCAAATCGTACAGAGTGTTACATAAAATATGGCCATTCAAAATTTTTGTTCCTCAATATCTCAGAAAATACGAAACCAATTGTGAATGGAGATCGATATTTTGAATTTCATCCGAAATTTCGTGGCCATAGTTTCAACAAAACCATAGAAAATTCAATTGGAATATTGAAAAGAAAAATCGTTATACTTCCATAACAGGAATCCGATTCGAGTGAAATTTGTTCTGTGAATAGAGATTGATATACTGAATATTCATGCAAAATTTTGTGTTGACAGAATAATAGAAAATTCAATTGGAATATTGAAAGAAGAATCATTATTTTCCCATAAAATAACGTCTGAGCAGAAGAAGAAGGAAATGAAGCTATTTCGAGTAACAAACAACTACTATAACTGAAATATATTTGGATAATTCATGACATTAAACAAATGATTCAGATAACGTATTCTGTAAACCTTCATGTATAAACACTCACAATGTTGATAGTGTTGAATTAATAGTTCTGCTGTTATTGTATTGAAACATAAACATTCCTGTTATGTACTGCAGTCATAGAAATTGCCAAAAGAAAGATAGAGCTAGTGGTCGCAAGATTAATTGGATTAATTTCATTTTTTGAGAATAATTTGTTTTTTTGCTATACATACTAATATATAATATATACTGATTTGAAACACGTCTGAAAATAGCAAAAAAACAAATAATTCTCACAAAATGAACTTAATCCATTTAATCTTGCCACCACTAGCTCTATCTTCCTTTTGTCATCACGAGTCTCTCTCTTTCGCCGCTTCCATTGGAGTTATAATTTCTATGATTGGCTCTCAAATGGGATTTGCCACCTCTAGCTCTATCTCTCTCTTGGCATCACATTCTCCGAAAGTGTTGAATGAAAGGCCTCATCCATGTAAGGTTATTATATCTATGAGTGCAGTGGTACATTAATATCCATAAGAAGTAATAATCACAGAGTTATAGACGCAAAACTCTTGATTCTAGAGAATTGTTGTAAAATTATTGAGGCTGTTTTCGTCATTTAATATTTTTTTAGACTTCCTAAAAGTATTCTTGATACAGATACAGTAAGCCCAGTAGTCTGTTGAGTATTCTCTCTGCTTGTTTTTGGCTTGGGACTTTGATTCAGTGAGGGTGGTTTCCTCTTTTCCCCAGATTAAGGGAGATCTCCCAGATCTCCCTTATCACTGTAGTGACAGCAGGGTACTGAATCGATGGATAGAGTGTTGGCTCCTCTCTTTACAAGGGCATTATTTCCTCCAATAGCTTGTTTCACTTGGTCAGCATTATGGGGGATATTTTGCAGGTTTAAAAATGGACCACGATTATACAGGGTGTTCCTAAATTGAACGTACAAACGAAAAGGGGAGATTTCTTAAGAGAGTTTAAGAAAAAAAAGTCCCATAAACATGGGGTCGCAAACGTTTCGTTTTCGAGATACAGGGTGTTAAATTTTTAATCAAAAACATGTGTTGATTATACGAGTTTATCGAATCTTTATGAATCATCGCTGAAAATCAGGAAAATTTTCATAAAAACTGACACCGAATTCATTCACCACAGCTTACAAAGTGGCCTTCCCATCATAATTTGGATTTTCACGAGGATTTCGAGAGAATCGTTCAAAATTTTTTTTACGAAATCGTTGGTAGATACGACAAAATTACAAGAGACCGAAAAGTTTAGTATAAGAACAAAGCTTCTTTTTACATTTTTTCAAATTAATAGTTGCTCACCACAAAAAAGTTCTGCAGAAGAACAGGTGGCAGTGTTCCAGAAAAAATATCACCCTGTAGATCTTCTATCGAAATTGCCATGTCACTTGGTGAGAACTCTCAAATGTAATATCTATGCCAAATTTCAGTTGAATATCTTGTGAAGTGTAGATACTATGAGAAAAAACTTGAAAAAAATTCAAACTTCAACACTCTGTATCTCGAAAACGAAACGTTTGCGACCCCATGTTTATGGGACTTTTTTTCTTAAACTCACTTAAGGAATCTCCCCTTTTCGTTTGTACGTTCAATTTAGGAACACCCTGGATATAGCTTCAGTGCCATATGATTATCAAAGGCAACGCAAATGATTTGAGCTTTTCTAGTCAAAATTTCGTGATGATCAATTCGTAGTTAGATACAAGTTCATCATCGAGTGACTCCAAAATTGTCTCATATCTTTCTTTTATTTGAGGGCACTCCATTGATCTTAATTTTCCTCATACATGTGCCTTGGAGGAATTGTATACGCAGCCCCTGTAATAACTCGACAGAAAAGTCTTGGAAATGTATGAAGCTTCTGCAAACATGACCTTTCTTCATTTCTGGAGAATTTATTGAATAGTAACCACTCAATAAAAGATAACTCAGTGAAAAATGACCAAGTTTGTCACACGTTTTTTATCAAAACGAATTCGATATTGAGGACGAAATGTCGCTGTTTAAATCAATGGGACATGAGAACCTTTCAGTAGGGCCTGTAGCGGTCTTCGAAGAACAGAAGATTCAAAAAATCATCACTTGAAAGCATAGAATCGGTGTAGAACACCCTTCTCACCAAATAGCAAGAATTAAGTATTTTGTATCTGAAAATTGAAGGTATCTGTTCAAATAGTTTAAGTATCCTTGTAGTTTAAAAAACTTTAACCTCACACCTGAAAACCACTCAATGTTATTTAAGTATCAATTTTGTAAAAAAGGCTTGAGAGTGTTTTTTACTGAGGTTTTTCCTTGAGCTCTGGTAGCATACGCAGAGTAGTACTGTACCATTGGTACCCCGTTTTGCACTAATCTCAGCTAGGTACTTCTTTGTTCCCCGTATTGTATTTTTTCATCTCTCAATTCAAAAGAATTTATCTATCACCAAACCCCCTCTACGAATAATAGTATCTAATTAATCGTTGTGCGAGTCCAGCAAAGGTTCGCAATCCGTCACTGGATCCAAGTTGACTTTAATTCACCGCACAACGTGTGCGTCGGAAATTTATAGATGCAATTTTATTGCAGTTATCGCATCGGTTCGATACGCGAATGCATTTTATCGACTTGCTGCGTTATCTCACAGCTGGATGAATTGCGAAACGCAATGCAATTTGAACGTATAACTATGAAAAAACTGCATGAATATTTGTTTTGACCGCAGATTAATCACTGACATTTGACACAGCTTGTTCAAGGGTAGTAGAATGATTTTTGTATGTATGTACTGTGATCGAGAAAATTGATGATATCATCAAATTCGATGGTATGACACATAATAGTATTACATATTTAGTTTTTTTGAATTGAGAGCTAACAAGACATGAAACAAAAAAGTTCTTAGCTGAGGTGATACCAGGACTCAAAAGAAACGGCGTGCAAGGTCGTTTTAAAAAAATTGAAACTCAAAACTATTTGAATGAATACCTCTAATATTCAGACCCAAAATACTTCATTCTTGCTCTTTGGCCAAGAGGGTGTTTTAAACGAAGTCTGGCCTTACGAGTGATGATTTTTCGAATTTTCTTTACTTCTAAAACCGCTACAGTTCCCTACTGAAAAGAAATCATCTCCCATAGATTCAAACAGAGGTATTTTACCCCAAATATCGAATTCAATCTCGGAATAATGATGAAAAACGCATGACAAACATTATTATTATCAGATGTAAGTTGATCTAGAATGACATAAGTTTATTTTTGTTCATACACTTTATGGACAAAATGATAGTTCAATTTAGAAATTCATCATTCACTTGAACCTATATTATACTCATAAGATACTAGATACTCCCGGCTGTAAGTCCCCCTGCAAAAATGTCCCACTATTGTGTTCCAGTCCTCAACTTCACATCAAAATTTGTTCATAAGCAGCATAAGCTACATAATGGATAGCTCCGAATGTTTCCTTAGTAAATATAAAAGTAAATAATGTAAATCGGTTTAAAATACTACTAACTACCTACCTGCCAACCCTATAAGTTTCGATCTAAGTAAAACTGTTAAATAAAGACAGTCGCATCAAAATTTTATCATGAATTCCCTAAATTATGGCGCCTACCGACCCTCTAAGTTAGAACAGTGATCAAATACTAACTTGAAGTCTTCGTAACACTCAGTTAAAAAAAAACATCAAAATCATTTCAGTAACTATAGCGTCATGCGCTTCTTGACACGATCACGCTAGATTTCCGCCGGAATGAGGTATTTTCCCGCCGTAAAAAGTAGCCTGTGTCCGTGCCTAGGATCCTATCTTTATATTAACCAAGTTTTATAAAAATCCGTTCAGAGGTTAAGGCGTGATTGAGGTAACGATTAAAAATCACTAACTTAATTAGTTTTTTGCCTACTGCCTACGCCTTAAGAACGATAGCATGAATATTAATAGCCCATATACTTTTCTAGGTTACTATCTATCAACCAACTAAATTTCATCAAAATCCGTTCAGCTGTTTAGGCATGATAGAGCAGAACTTCCAGCAGAAACCATAACCTTCTGTCTGACAGCATATTTTCTATCAATTTGACCATTTTTCCACATTTCAGATGACTATAAAGTTTAAAAATCAAACCATCTTTCCAAACAGTATCATATGCTGCAGACAAATCCACAAAAGCTGTACCTGTTTTTAATTTATTATTAAAACCCAATTCAATAAAGGTGGTAAGACTAAGAACCTGATCGCAGCAATTTCTATTTTTTCTGAAGCCCCCTTGGCAATTTTGTAAGGAATTATCTAATTTCGGTTCAATTCTTAAAAGGATTAGTCGTTCTAAAATTTTGAAGGGAACACTCAATAAACTAATAGGTCGATAGCTACTAGGATCGGAGGGATTCTTTCCTTTTTTTAAAATTGCTATGACTTTCGATTTACGAAATTCGGTTGGAAAATTACCAGTATTCAAAATATTATTATAAAATGAAAGTAACCAGGATAAGGCTCGTTTGCCCAAGTGTTTGATGAATTCTGGATAGATTCCATCGAAACCCGCTGCTTTCCTGGATTTTGTGCATTTAATCGCTGATTTTAATTCATCGATATTGAACGGGCTAGAAATTTCATCTAATTCCTTGTTTGATTTTCTGAATTTATGCAATTTGTGTTTCATATCTTTGATTTTCGATTTTGATATTTCGACCGAATTAGAAACGTTAAGAAGACGACGAGCAACCAATTTTGGATCAATTTTTGGGGATGACGTTGTGATTGGTGTAGCTTCACCTAATTTTCTCAAAACATCCCATGAACTCCTACTAGAATGTGTAAAATTCATGTTAGTGACTATACTATTCCATTTCTCTTTTCGACTGGCATTAATTGAATCCATAAGTTTATCACAATTTTCTCGATTTGGTGAATTCTGATATCTTCATATAAATTTTGGGTTTCTTGTGACCAGCCAGGTGTGTAGTCTTCACGAAAACCTCTAGGGATAAACTTTTTCGCAGCAGCCTTAATTACACCTACGAATCTAGAGTAATTATCATGGGAAGGTGGAATCCATCTTATATCACTATCAATTTTATTCGCAAATTTAGGTAAGCCAATTAGCTTTTTTGAAATTCCATCTGGTTTTATTCAAACATGGAACGAAATCAATTGGATTACCTAGTGTCAACAACATTGGCCTATGTTGGCTGCGTGGAAAATCCCCCATAATTTACGCTTTATTGGAATAGGTTTATAAGAAGTATCACGGGAAACGAAACACAGATCAGGATTATAGCCTCTATTCAGTGTTTCTTGGAGATTCCAATTTTCCAATTCAATTTTTTTTATCTCATATACCGAGTGATATTTCTAACCTGTCACGGAAATTGAAATTTTTGAATATGGACCTGCAATTTTTGGGAATTTTTCTTCTCGATCTGATGGAGAACATGTATAGTAACAACCTTGCCAAATATCAGCGAAAAATTTGCTATATTGACGAAGATATGGGAGTTTATAGTTTTAGCACTCTTGCAAAAAACACCCTGTATCTCTGAAACTAATAGCCTTATAGGACATTTAAACCCCCAATTCTCATTCAGTTTGAGGTCCTCTATCTCCAGTTAGCCGTTGTCCCTCACGTCACCAGTCACCCTGTATATATGCTTGAACTTCATGGATATAGGAAGCCTGAATTCTCAAAATCAAGAATTCTGCAAGAAGCTGTAACTACAAAGATTTCAAAATCAAATATTCCAGAGAGAAATGTCGCTGTTATTTTCCAATAACGCTTTGTTATCACCCCAAGACAAAGCCCACCAATAACCAATTCACATCACTGATGAAATCTGAATCAAAATCTAATCAGTTAACACATCAATGTTATAGACATCTCAGATTGATCATGTATCAAGGTCTACAAATTAATCACTGAAACTATTAAATTATAGACATTCGGTGCGATTCTGTTCGCACATTGCTATGAATCTTGTTATCCAAGCAATATGGCTATCTCCCAAATTCATAGCAATATGACTACGGTATTCCGTATTCTGTTTCGACTGTTATAGTCATGTTGGTTATGAATTTCGCCTTAGCAATATGACTATGATAATCGGCAATCCAAGAGCCGGCAACACTGTAATAAATGATATTTGAACTACTTTTTTGAGGTTTTGTTATGACATTTCTGTGTTTTCAAACATTTGTAATGAGATTTTCAAAAACGTTGCGCAATAGGAAACGCAAGAAAATTCAAATAGAAGTATTGATAAACTTCCTTGAATATAATAGAATTAAATTGACAGGAAAACCCACCCTTTAGAAATATACAGGAGGTGAAAATCAAGTGGGTTGAACTAACAAATTTTGTGAATGCAGTGTGAAATTTTTCGGGGCAAAATTTTTCTGAGTCGATATTTTTCCGGGAAAAAAATCAAATTTTTTTGGGCAAAACAATAATTTTTTTTCGGGGAAAAAAATAAAATTTTTCCGGGGAAAAAAATCAAAATTTTTTCGGGGCAAAATTTTTCTCAGTCGAAATACTTTGGGGGAAAAAATTCAAATTTTTTTCGGGGCAAAATATTTCCTGAGTCGAAATTTTTCTGGGGAAAAAAATCAAAATTTTTTCGGGGCAAAATTTTCCCGAGTCGAAATTCTTCTGGGGAAAAAATCAAAATTTTTTCGGGGCAAAATTGTTCTGAGTCGAAATTTTTCCGGGAAAAAAAAACAAAATTTTTTCGGGGCAAAATTTTCCTGAGTCGAAATTTTTCTGGAGAAAAAAATCAAAATTTTTTCGGGGCAAAATTTTTCTTAGTCGAAATTTTTCCAGGAAAAAAAATCAAAATTTTTTCGGGGCAAAATTTTCCTGAGTCGAAATTTTTCTGGGGAAAAAAATCAAAATTTTTTCGGGGCAAAATTTTTCAGAGTCAAATTTTTCCGGGAAAAAAATCAAAATTTCTTCGGGGTAAGATTTTTCTGAGTCGAAATTTTTCCGGGAAAAAAAATCAAAATTTTTTCGGGGCAAAATTTTTCTGAGTCGAAATTTTTCCTGGGAAAAAATCAAAATTTTTTCGGGGCAAAATTTTTCTCAGTCGAAATACTTTCGGGGAAAAAAATTAAAATTTTTCGGGGCAAAATTATTCTGAGTCGATATTTTTCCGAGAAAAAAATCAATTTTAATTTGTTGAGATGACGTCCTTATTTTATGCATTACTCTTCACATAACTAGTAGGCTCATTCCTAGTTTGAAGTCCTCACCAACTGTAGTCTTATAGCTGCCATAAGCAGTGAAGTTGGTTCATCCATAACTTTTCTCAACTTTTCAATCAAATCAGTCCTATCGAAATATTTTGATTAACTTCTCTACAGTCCCTGATATGTCGATTTTGCGATCTAAGAATTCTCCTAAAATTAAATGTTCTGTAGTACGTCAGTTCCATTTTCATTACAACATACTTACCTATTTTCAAACCCTATGAAAAATTCAAATGAAATAAATGTTTTTCTATCGTATTTCCAACTGTTTTGGTCCTGGGCAAGATTGTTATCCGTGTAAGCAAGTACTCTTTCGACCTTGCTAAGATAGCAATGCGGATAGCAAGGTTATGACTAAATTGACAGATCATATTGCCACAGAATGGTCAATCAGAATACAGAATATTGCGGACCTTGCTATGATAGTCATATCTTTATCTTAGCAATATGGCTATGCGCAAACAGAATCGCACCGATTGTCACGTTGGTTGGCCTCAGTTGAGGTGTTCCAGCCAGTTTCATTAACCTTGCAGGACATTTTGAATGGTGACCATAAGGCACGAAATGAATGTTTTTTTCTAAGGATAAATTAATTTTGACTAGAAAATTTTATATTCGTTAATCGTTTAAACATGTGATCTGCAAGGAAACTATTAGAATTAGAATAGCTTTTATCATCTCGATGACCCTCAGAATTTGGAGTCATCAATTTGCCTTTGTTTGAATTAATTACTTGTTTTTCACATAATTGATATTAACGCTTAGGTACTTTATGATACTTTTAATATACACAAGGTAATTGAATTCAGTATTATGGCTTATTGCATATATTTGTTGTCGGAAAAGGCACCGTTCCAAGACAAGCGGTGTTTTCGGAATAATTAGAACATTTTCAATGATTCCTGTGAATCAGAAACTCGGTGACGTAAAAATTCCATTGTTTGACTGCTCTTTATTTGATCACTTTTAATAGCTTTCTGAGTTTAAGATTGAGATAATAGTGGTTTTCCATTTTGCTGTTCAGAAATATGAAAATCAAGAGCAGTACAGACCATACTCTTGTTGGTGTTCACATTCAATGTAAAATGATGATATGAAAGGCTCTTTTGAGCGCTCGTCCTACCTAATGCTATATCGTTTTGCCCAAATGTCTGTAATTTTCGAATTTTGAGTCGGATATGGTCGAATCTGAGGTCAAACTGAAATATTTAGAGCAAGTTCGGTTCCTAAATGCCGCGGTTCAGTTCGTTAACCAGCCAAATCGTACATATAGTCCGTTCACGAAAGGTTGAGCACATAGTAGGCGTTTCTTTATTTATCTGAAGTTGACAGTATTTACTGTCATAAAGTAAAATTAGGTCAACGTTGCCGAATGTACTCGGCCTCGTCCGACGAGCTTGCGAGTTTTCAGAGAACTCTATGCAATATTGACAACATTGCGTATCAATCTGACATGAAAATAAAGAACATAACCTAGAATTTTAATATACACAGTGAAATATGTCAAATTTCCATGGCCAACCGACGTTCAACCTTTCGTGAACGGAGTATATATGACCATTCAAAATTTTGTTCCTCAATATCTCAGACGGAACGAAACCAATTGAAATCAAATTTTGCAGCCACATGCAAAAGCCTCATAATAAAGCCCTTGCAATATTTTGTGTTCATAGTAATGACAGAACCATAAAAAATTCAATTGAAATATTGAAAAGAAGAACACTTATATTACTATAACAAGATATCCAATTGGAATCAAATTTATTTTGTGAATGAAGATTGATCATGAAAATTCCATTGAAATAGTGAAAATAAGAATCTTTATATTTCCATAACCAGATATCGTATTTGAGTGATATTTATTTTTTCAATGAAGATTTAAATACTGAATGTCTGTGCGAAATTTCAAAAGAATCACATCATAATAAGAACCATAGAATTAAATTGTTTCAATTGTCTTGTATAAACTAGTATTTCAGAATAGTCAATGAAATAATGCTCATTTCAAGTATAAAATACACTAATGGAGTTATACTGAACAAGGAAATATCAAGGAGTCCAGCAGCATTATAAATGGCTGAATATTTTATCCTCGCTAATCCACAACTTATAACTCACGTCGTAATAGTAGTTTTTATAAAGAGACTCATTAATCAGTATTCTATAACAGTTTCACCGTGAAACAGTTCTCAATGCCTGAAGTTTTATTTTTACAAAACACGACTTTAACATACTTTATGTGTCACCTTCGCTATTCTGTTTTATGGATGTATGACGTTGGTAGTGTTGGTATTATTGTTCCTCATAGAATATCGATCCAAAATCTTTTTGTCTGAAAAAATAACAAATTATCCTACAAATATTTTTTTCGCTGTTAAGAATAAGAATGAAATCATTCAAATTTGAATAACTGAAGATTTGTGCTTTCTGGATATACAGGGTGAGTAGCAGATTATTGTTCAGGGGTTATGAGAAGAAAATCAAACTTTTCTATCAAGAGTATAGTTCTTCATCTTGTGGATATGAAAAGTACTTCAATTGTTTCAAAGAGCCAATAAGTGTGTGAGGGGATTTTGATTTTTTTATGAATCATATGTGATAGTGTTCCTTTTTTTGTGTTTGTTTCGTATTTGAATTCTTTTTATAATAATGATAGATAAATTGATTGAAGAGGATATCAAGATATAAGGGAATATTTAAAATGCGTCAGGATTATTTGAGCATCTCGAATTCAGTGTTTTTTTTTAACAGGAATAGTGACAATAAATAAATTGTAATATTCGACATTCAACATATCATAAAAACTATAAAGAATTGGAGCCATTCAAACTAAAAACAGATTTAAACACGGTGTTTTTTGCAAATTCAAATTTTCCATATGAATTTTTTTTATCTCATAAACCCACAATTCTCAATCAGTTTGAGGTTCTCTATCTCCAGTTAGCCGTTGTCCCTTAAGTCACCAGTCACCCTGTATAACGTATGGGCTCAAAGAATTTCACAACATTACTTTTGGAAATTTCAAAAGTTCATCAAGTTCGGGAAAAAGGTGGCATTTTCCCTAATGCGTATTACAAACTAAAAATGGTACCAAATAATAAAAGAACTGAGTTATGTAAAGAAAACGTGGAGAAAGCTTCGAGGATTATGCAAAAAAATAAATGATAATAATAAAGAAAAAGTTGAGAGTTAGACCCCTGAGTTATCCAGTCCCTAAGTTATTAATTTTTGCCTATTGCTCGAATTGATTAAGGGTAATATTTTTATTCTGTACCTACTGCAAGGTGCCTGCGCAAAGAAAGTCGTGGACAAGAAAGTTATAGGAAAAATGCAGATCTTGGGTAGCAGATACGAAAAAAGCTCTGATAGGGGGCACAAAAGACCGCAGTGTTATTTACAATGTAGGAAATTCCGTTTGTGATGTCTCAAATGTCTGTATATTTAATATTGCCGTGTTTGTTGCGAGAACCCTATATAACAGTTGGCGATCGTCTCCCACATCTAGGTATATTGATTATTCCTTAGAATAAGATGAACAGACATTCCCAACATGAAAAACCTTTTTCTCAGTGGAAGTTCCAGAGCATTCAACCAACCTGTTTCTAATCGTCTGGTGGGAAAATGAAATAGATGGCGTGAAGAGGTGAACGAACGAGCAATGATGAAAAGTCCTGTCCTGGCGAAAATATTCACCTAGAGCGCCGATTCACTGAAGGAGATGGCGTCGTACTTTCACTAAGGAAAGTTGTCATTTGTATCGGGAGAAATTCAGATTAAAATAGCTCTGCGTCTTAATCACATCAAGAAAATGTGTTCAGGGTATCTTCCCTCGGCCTGAACTTTGAAAATTTTGATGAATTCATATTTTTGCAGAATTTTCAATAATACTCATGATTGTTTCATGAGACAGGGTGTTTCTGAATTGAAGCGAAAGATTCAAGTGATGGATTTTTCAGATCATTTTATGAAAAAAAGTTCCTATTAATGTAGGTCCAAAAAAGTATTGTGCGTTAAGGTTTTACTTCAAAAATGTCTGAAAAAATGTTACTCTACTGAATGTTTCATTCAACTTGTGACAAAAACCTTCTCTTGTTTCTTTTTTGTGTTCGGCGCCGTTCTCATGTTAAAAAAATTAAACATAGCTACAATATAATGTGTAACGACAAATTTTTTTTTATATAAGAACGGCACCGCACACTAAAAAAGGCAGATAATACCTACTTTGGTCACAAATTCAACTAAGAATTCAAAAATAAATGTCAATTCAAAATAGCCCAGAGGCCTATCATTTTTTGGTCACTTTTTAAGAAAAACTTCAACACCCTATAAGTATCATTGAAAAAATGCATTCTTGAACCTACATAAATTACAATAATGACAAGCCTATATATTGTACGGTTGGCTATAAAAATTTCAGTGGAATGTATAGAGAACAGTATTCAGTTTATTCCAGTGATTTTCAGTGAAAATCATTCTATTAATAATGAACTCTCAGAAAATCATAGGTATTCTATTTTGTCGTCAGGTTTTCGAGAAAAAAATGATTCAAAATCACCGAAATAAGTTAGCGAATCAAAACGATCAGAATTGACGGTTGGGTAAAACGTACACGTGAACATTTATTTCATTTTGAACGTTGATAACAGTTTACAAGGTTGTACAACTTTGTATCGAATCCTCATCCCCTCTAATTATGCTTGATTTCACATTTTAAATTATTTTTAATTAAGAATGTTTTACTGCATTTCACACGTGTTTTTTTCATTATTCCAAAATTGAATTCGATATCAAGGATGAAATACTACTGTTTGAATCTATGGGAGATGATTACCCTTCAGTAGGGTCCTGTAACGGTCTTAGAAGAACAGAAGATTAGAAAAATCATCACTTGAAAGGCCAGACCTGGTTCAAAACACCCTCCTGACCAAAGAGCCAGAATAAAGTATTTCGTATCTGAATATTGAAGGTATTTATTCAAATAGTTTTAAGTCTCAATTTTGTAAAAATGGCGAGACAGTTTTTTTTCTACTGAAGTTTTTCCTGATCTCTGGTTTCAAACGCAGACTAGTATGAACCTCGTTTAGCACTTATCTCATCTAGGGACTTTTTTGTTTTAAGTACTGTATTTTGCTGGATCTCAGTTCAAAAGAATATTGCATTTCAGACAGATTGACCTACTAAGAATCATTGTATAGATAGTTGTTGCACTAATTCATGAATTTAAAACTGCTGAACGAACCAGCGCTTATATTGTTCCCTGCAGTTTGTTGCCGGCAATCTCACTCTGAATAATACCGTTACAATTTTTTAAATGTTGCAAACCAGTTCGAGTTCCATATTGTCGAGTGTTGTTGAACCCACCTCAGAAACCCTTTTCATATTGTTGTTAAATGGGTCTGTTCTCAATGAGCACTAGATGAATCGACTAATCTGCCGATAAATAAATGATCGTAAATATTCAACGAATGAGTGCATTATTATTCGCGGTGATTATTGATTTATAGTTTCGTTTCCTGCCTGTATGAGTTGTAGAATAATAGTGCAGTTAATTCCATACTTTATGATGATTTCACTATTGCAAGTTCAGGGACCTACGTGAGACTTAAACTTTTACATGTCAAGATAAATATAAACATAAAAATTTAAGGGAAGCCCTGAGCCGGTACTTCTGAGTGCTCATTTGTTGGTGGAGCAATAAGAATATCACTTCAAAATTTTGTATAGTACTTGAGATTGATGCTCACTATATCAAATAAGAATTTTACATGGTTCTGTTAAACTTATGGACACAAAATTTGGTATGAGGCTTTTTATGAGTACCTTGCATGCCCACTAAATGTTGAACAGAGTTAGCAAATTTTCAAAGCTGCAGTTGGAAAAATTCTGTGGCATTGGAAAAATGTCAATGGAGCTGGTCATGGCCGGGACTAATGTTGATCAGAGTTGGCAAATTTTCAAAGCAGTTGTTGAATTTTTGAAGCAGTTGGAAAATTTTTTAAACAAATGGGCAGATTTCAATAAAGTTGTCCTGATCTTGATCAGATTTGGAAAAATTGCAAAGCGGGTGGTACATTTTCGAAGAAGTTGAAAAAGCAAGGTAGCAGTGGAAAACAATTTCCGAAGAAATTGGATTAATTTCGAGGCAGTTGGAAATACTTTGAAAGAATTGGTGCTAGGGCACGCTAATGTTGATTAGAGTTGGCAAATTTTCAGAGCAATTGGTAAATTTTCGAAGCAGTTGAAAAAAATCCGAAGCAGTTGAAAAAAATCCAAAGCAGTTGGAGAAATTTTAAGGAGTTGGAATACTTATTTCCACAAAACATTTAGTTAGAAGTGACTATGGTTCAATGGTTTTAAAAAAATGGTATTTATCTCCTACATCAGGAAATGAATCACCTGAAGATTTCGAAAAAAACACATATAACCTTGTGTGAAAGAGTTAAAAAGTTGAAGTCACATGTAAAATTTTGAGGTAGTAGTCTTATTGCTCCATCAATGAACTAGCGCTGAAAGCTCCTGCTCAGGACTTTTCTCAAATTTTTATGAATACTGACTATTGACACTAAATCTAAGCGTGCAAATAGTATATATAGATCCAGATACTCTCAATAATTCGCCTAAGCTTTGACGCTCCACAAGCGCATTGACCTCATGACGTAGCTTGATGTCGTCACTTCAAATCAGCGCCTTATCGGTCACAGCCCCTTCTGCATTTATCACATCTAAAAGTTCAGATTTTTACGAGGACCATTTTTTTTGCGAATTAATGAACAATTTGGTTCATAACTCTTGAATTATTCCGAGTTTCTTTCGATCAAATTTCATAAAACTAATTATTTTTCGAAAACTCATGTTTATGATTAATGGGTTTGACTTTCTCCTTATTCAAAAGCTATGAGATCGAAAATTATTATATTTACTTCTTGATAAACAAGAAGTAAGTATTCTTCAAGTAAGCATGATGATATGCAACCAATGTTAACAGAGTTAATAAAGTTTACAACCAGATCTTTTGAAAAATCAGTTCAAATCCAAAGCAAAAACCAAATTGATAAAAAACTTCCTCCCGTTCTTGCAAATAAAATTTTTTTCCTTTCCTCATCAATAGTGCAAAACGGAGTACCATACTATTTTACGTATGATAGCAGAGCTCGGGGGAAAACCTCAGTAGAAAAAACACTGTCTCGCCGCTCTTGCAAAATTGAAACTGTAAAAAATTAAGGTTAGCCTTCCAAGTTATGATTCGAATCGAATCATCGAATATTCTGTTCTTCGCAGACCGCTACACAACCCTACCGAAGGGTAATCATCTATTCATCTCCTATGAATGGACTCAGCATGATCAATTCAGTTTTTATGAATAAATTTTCAGGACGAAAAATTCAGAAGTGATTAATGTATCTGGTTTTAAATGTAGAAGTAGTCAGTAAAAGAAAAAGTATTTCAAATGCAGATAACATTGAATTACAGAAATATATTCGTACCTGAGTGATATCCTGAAATCAATCGTTGTATACAGGGTGTTTCCTAAAACATGCGGCAAAAATTCAGGGGGTTGTTCCTTGGACTATTTTAAAAATAAAATAAAAAATAATAATTTTTCATAATAAAATGTTATTATCTAAAATTTTGTTTCCCCTTTATCTTCGAAACAGAGAGGTTTTTCAAAAATCATCGAAGGACAAAATATTCTCAAAATAGTCCAAGGAACAATGCCCTGAATTTTTGCCGCATGTTTAGGAAACACCCTGTATAAATGGTTTGATAATAACCAGTTTAATTTCATTTCAGGTTAAATATGCGAAATATATGTTTTTCCTTCTGTTTGTTATTATTCACCAAACGATTAGAGAATCCTCAAATTTTCAAGATCAAAAATGGAAGATTGTTCATCAGCACATGCAAATGGTAGTTCAGAGTTCTTGAGATATTGTCATAACTTCATTTCATGATGAAAAATTTATATCCAAGACGCAGACTCTAAGAAAATAGCAATCAAACTTCGAATTATAAGTTTGCTCTCTATTTTCATTAGATGAAACTTCTGATCGTAAAGTTGAGTTTTGAAATGATATTTTGTTAACTCTGTTACTTTGAGAATAATTCCACAATTTAATTGAACTATTTCTTCAGATCTACCTGTTAACTTCCAAAGAGTATTGGCAAAATTCTCGATGTAGTTTTCCCATTCAGCGAAAGTCTAATCCTAATTCTTAGTCCTTATCCAGAACATCACATCTCAAATTAACAGACACTAAGGACACATCCAAACTATGCACTTCACTTTCGAAGAGCCAAACCTTAAGAAAGGTTGAGAGCGCCAATTACCATCTGACTGCTGTTTTAGAAAACAAATAAACGCGTAACCACGTGTTCTTGAGCGGCACTTAAACTGCGTAAGGGAGCACTGCCCTTCCATGCGTAAGAATGACGGAAAACAACGCCTCCTAGGATATCCGCGCCGTTAGAGGACAATATCCTTTTTAGCCATTGAAGGACAACTTATGTTCGTATCACAGTTCGTCCTTCAGAGGAAGAGTTCATTCATCGGGGTCACCCGAGAAGACCATTAAAAATATTTCTTTGGATAAAACTCATCAAATTTCGAAGCCTGTCTCTTTTACATTCAGATAATTTGTAGGATTCCACCAACATATGTATTTATTCTTTGTCAAAAAACTTAATTAATTTCTGCAGTTTAATTATGCTATGTCGTTCGAAACAAAATATTACGACAGTTCGTGGAGTGTGAAAAAAGACCAGAGACGTCAATTCGCCATTTGGCACAAAATTAGATACAACAATCACTCTTCAGCGAAGGTTCACGGAAGATTTACAGCTATATTCTCACGCATATCTGAAGGGTTTTCCAATAAGAGGTGTTAGTTTGATATTCAAATAAAAACGCCATTTATCAATATAAATAATCGAATGTTCTTTTCGTTATAAAGAAGAAGCTATGCCGTTAACAGTGGAAAATAACATCAGGCAAATGACCACCACGACCACGCTCACAGGACCATATCCTTTTTAATGAAATTTTCCACAACCAAATCGCAAAGTTGCTGCCCTATTTCCTCGATAGCCTCACGAATTTCATCTTTTAGGTCTTGAATCGACGCTGGGCTATTGGTGTAGACCTTCTCTTCCACGTGGCCACAAAGAAAGAAGTCGCAAGGAGTTAAATCACAAGATCTCGGTGGCCAATTGTGATCACCTCTTCGAGAGATAACACGGTCCGGAAACTTATTCCACAAAAGATCAATGGTTTCGTTGCTTGTGTGACACGTAGAACTTTATAAGCCTTAAGACCCAAAAATTTATGCAAAATACGTTGTAATGGTGTTTATGGAATCCCCAATTCCAAAGAAAGACGAGGAATGGACCAACCTTGGTTTTCTTCAACACTTTCGGCTACAGCAGCAATATTATCGGCTGTTCTTGAGGGACGCGAACAGGTTTCATTTTCCACATGACTAACTTGTCCCAACAGCTCCAATTTTTCCACCAATTTCTTTATTGCGGTCCGACAAGGTGCTTCACGACGACGCGAAAATGCTCGAGTCTTACGAGTCGACTCTGCCAAATTATCACCCTTTTATAGTGAATTTTAATAATTTCAATGCATTCTTGAAGCGTGTATCATTTCATTTTTAATAATGGCGTAGCTTCTACTTGACAAATGTCAAAAGATGACAGCTTCAAACGTGACATCTACCGAAATAGCGGGCTTTTCACCAAATGAAAATTTTTCGAATTTATTAATAATTTAATACTTTGCTATAGAAAACCATGTGTTGTTGACTACTGAAATCTTGCGCTCATATGGAAACACCATTCAAGCCAGTGAATAGAAAGAATGGAATGAAAGACACTATCACTTCGATGGAATCCAGAGGTTAAAATAAAGCTCCGAACCTATATAAAGATTAAACAAATAACTCATTACCAATTTCTGTTGTCAAACAACCAATTTGCTCATCGATAATCATAGTCAACCCGAATTACTTTATTGAACGTGTCATTAGCAAATAACAGACCAACATTCTATCAACCAAGTCCAAAACCGAGGTGCGCTTCACACAAAGTTTCTCTTTTTCGTTTTATCATCATAAAGATACACCAACAGCTATCATTATCGATTCATTTCAAAACTCCTTGATATACATTCTGGCGAAATTGAATGATATGCGACGCCCTTAATGAATGAAATTTATTCAAACGATAGCGTTCGAAAAATGAATATAAAAAACTGCTTGGAGCAATTGAACGCTACATTCAGTGAATACTCACAATATACTTGACCCAGTAATCTTGGCTTATAAAGTATACAACTGGGTCAATGTTGAGTACAATGTTATGTTGAAAATGTCAATAAATGAAAGTGAGTTCATATCTCGCTGAAAAATTATCTTTGATCTTATGATGTATTCTTGGAAGATGGAAAAAGTAATAAGGACTTTTTTCAGTGCTTTCGAAAATTCGGAATTTAGGATAAGTATTTTAGTTTATTTCTACTAAGTTATTCATGAATGTAAAGAGGGGATATTATGATTATTTCTCATTTAAGGAAAACCATATGATTAGCGAGAATTCTTGGAAAAAAAATTCATTTGTTCTGTGACGGGAAAAAATGTGACATTTTATATCTCTTGACAGGTCACAAAATATGAATTTTTCGAAATTACTTTTCTCCCTGTCAAAAAAGTGATTCTCTAGGTAGCCGGGATAAAAGTACCTACTCACTTTTTTTCCGGGGAAAAAAAGTAATTTCGTGGACAATTATATTTATTTCACTACTAAATAGTTGTTTTTCCTGACACAGAAAAAAATAGTTTATTATACACGGGAAAAATATTAGATTTTAGCTTTCGGCTTTTTGTCTCCTTCCACTTCGAGCCGGAAAACAACATAACCTCGAGATAAAATCTAATTTTATAATAAATAACTATTTACGTAAGAGTTCATAGAAATTGGATAATAAAGTCTTATTTTTGGTGAAATTACGCATCTTGTCCAAAAATCTGTTTTTACCATATTTTTTACCTGACTCTCAACAATCTGTTAAGGAATATGATTCCAGAAAATCAGTCTTTTTCTGAAATATTTATTTTGCGTGAGGTATAAATCTCACGAAAAAAAATTGAATTTTTGAACTTCATTGCTTACTGGAGAAAAACAGTTCGAATCAATAAGTTTTTCAAGTTTGTTTCAGATAGGAGAACATAAATCCTTCAATTTTGCTCATATTCAGTTAGTCAGGACGAAATTTTCAGCATTTTTCTTGTGGTGCTCAGTGAATTTTGCGAAGAACTGCAGGTTTCAAAATGCATTTCGTTAATGCATTTATATGTCCAATAGATTTAACTGATTTACAGAAATATCTACGACTGGTATAACACATCAATAAAGTAGATATGTTCAGATATCCTATTAATCAGTTCAGTCCATTTTCAACTCAGTTTTCGTGAATTGCAGACATTCTGTAAAAACCAAAACACTTTTATTTTAACCAAAACCAACGGTCTAAATGCAAATGAATGGTTTCAACTTGAGTACCGCGAAAAAGTCAGGTATCCACCTGTTAATTCGTTAATGAAGTTTCTAGCTGAGTCAGAGTAATCTACATTAATAATTGTTTGAAAAAGTAGAAACCTGCTCTGAACAAACCAAGGTAGCGATGATTGCCAGTAGATGCCACTTAGTATCAACTTTCCTCAGATAAAGGCAAATGTTATCATTAAATCCTCATTTTCAATTCACAATCCAACAATCAATTTACATTATATGATTAGTTGCTTTGCTCAACAGTCAACACAACAACATAAATTCTTCAAATCATCATTATCAGTTATCCTATTTCTGAAGCAGCTAATCTCGTTTCTCTGTTTTTTCGCAATGAACTGAATATTCAAACTTAACCTTCTTTTATTTGAACAAAATGTATGACAATAAAACAATCTTATACTATCAGGTTTAAAATATATCACTTTCGGTTTCACAGCAGTGAAACCATCACCAATAAATCACAATGGTTTCGTTCAATGTGGAGGTTTTCCTTTACAGTTCTTCCTCGATTTCACTCCGGTCAAAAATCGAAATCTGGGTTGTTCTCAACTCCAAGAAGATCGGAATCTCCACTCAGCACGCTAAAATAAAAGAAAATTATATGGATTTAGAGGAAGGGTGTAAAAAATGACATACATTTTGAAAAAAAATGACACATTACACATCTTCATTCATACCGGCTTCCAAGCCATGTGGTAACTACCCATATACACAGCATTCTAGCCCTATTTGGATAATTTGTACAGTTTCGTACAATTTCCATCCCTCTCGTAGGAAAATAAGAGTTATTTTTCTTCATCTGACATTTTGTGGGAATATTTTTATTACTTTTCTTTTTTCTCTACTGAAATATTCATTTTTCATTCATGTTCTTCCTAAGCCTCTTCGAAATTTGGAGTTGAGTGTTTTGAACTAGACATATGGTATGTCAATTTGCCCTATCAGACCCATGTCATTTTCCCCACTATGTCACTCGCGACGCAGAATGCAATTGAAAAAAACGACATCTTATTTATAACATAATTTCAGAACCATTATTAACGCAAATAATTACAAAAATTTCAATTGACCTTCTCAAAACACCCGAAAGTTATAGCAGATTTCATTGCGTCATTTCGAAAACTTTTCGATATCTCAAAGAGCTCTTTTCTCAGATCTCTGTCATTTGTTACCTTTTCAATATGAAAATTATAAACCCCAATGGTGGCTTTCCATTTATAAGAAAAAAATAAATGGGCATCACAGTGGAATTTTCATTTTCCCTACTTTATTTTGGAATCAGTCCAAATAAGATGAATACTCCAATAAATCATTCAAAAAAAGATTGAAAAACGTGGTAAAAGGTAAAATTCTAATAAATCACCCAAGCGATATCAAATATTTTCGGCGCTTGTTTATATTTTGAAAACCATTATTCAAATTTGAATATCCTGGAAACGTTTGGTTTCATTATATTCACTAGAAAATCAACTTTTCTTCAACAAAGTTCACAAGACAAAGACAGTCGGGTAAATAGCTTTGATGGTAGCACAACAGACTTTCCGGTCGCAGGGTAATAAAATAACCTCCTTAAAAATCTACAAGATTATACCTTTTTGAATCGTCCTCCATTTCTTTTATGAAGCTTTCCGAATTGAATACAGGATTTGATCCTTCTACTGCGTTCTTATTAGTTGTTGGAGCTGTTACACCAGCTCTGTTGAGTCCTGACTCTTGAGATCCGAATTTTGTTGTCGATAGGTTATTTATTCTTCTGGTGAGGCTACAAAATATAATTAATACAATAAATATTCGTGCAGGTTATTGGGAAGGTTCATTGCTACACTCACGCTCTATTCCTGAAGAAGAACACAATAGTTATCATTGTGAGCAAAGCGGCTAAAATGAAGATTGTAACTATAAGCCAAATTTTGAGGTAGTCGTCCACAACTTCATCAACATTATCGTATGAGAAATAATATAGCTGAACTTGGATGGCTGCCATCGCTTTTGTTAGGGTTGCATATGTATTGGGATCAGTTAAATTGCTGAAACATATAAAAAAATTGTTGATAACCAAACGATTATCGGCTTAACAGATAGGTTGTTGATTTTGAAAAGAACAATTCACTAAAACATACACAGACCAATGCCGAAAATGGGCTTCCAATTGCTTTCGCATTCACCCAACGATTACTGGAGTACTACTAAGGTACATGTTCGTAGACCAGACAAAAGTATGATGGAAAGAGTGGAATAGTTTTGGCTAGAATGAAAGATCATAAAGACTGTCCATTTTGAACCAAACAAATATCGCTAAAAAATTATCGACACTTTAGAAAGATGATTGTATCACTCAAGAAAAAAATTTATTAATCAGCGTATTTTGTTGAACAAAAATAGTATATTATGCTACGAGTATATAGTGATACCTATTATTCACCTAGTGAATAACAGATTACTGCCATTATACGCGAGTAGCATACTGTACATACTTTATCCACGACTACTGAATATATTTCTGGCAAATTTTAACATTTGGCGACTGCGAAAAGACCCTTTTATTTGTATGGAAAAAGTCAAGTTGACACATAAAAATGATTATGAGAACTGTTCATAGGATACTTTGTAATGAAAATTGCTTTAATTGATATAATATAAGTAGCCTTGGCATTACAGGTATATTTTTCAATACTATTCTGAGAGAGTAAAATAAAGGCGATTAATTATTATTATAATTTGTCCTTCGATTGACAATAGGTATACTGAAGAAATATCAATTTAAGAACATTTTATTAAAGCTAAATGACTAGATCTATGGAGCATCTGACAGCAGTAAATAATAACTCATTATTCACTTGTGATTAATGAATATTATTATGCCGGAGCAAACAGGGGTATAAAGGGCGGATTATACAATAGTCCTGGATAAAATAATTTTTTCAAAATTTGTTGTTTTTGCTAGATCTGATCTGGCTTTCTCCAGCTAATGTGTCAATTCTAACTCAGTGAGTTGAATAAAAACAATATTTTTGAACCAAATTGAAGGGCTGTCATCTTTATACAGATTTGGAAGTTCACATTGAAATAATACGATATAGAATGCATCAAACAGACAATAGTCGAGATAATCAGGTGATGTAGGTAACTGAATGAATTCCGTTGTCTCATTACAATAATTTAGTCTTGTCTCTCTCTTATCGCAGTATGGTAGGGAACCCGCAGTACATGTAAATATTTATTTAATTGGTCAGGCTGTCCGTAATACTCGATTAAGGTATTGACTGTTGCCTACCATATTGAATGAATTACGCTCCTCTCAACGATAAGAGAGAGACAAGACTAGAATATTGCAATAAGAAAACGGAATTCAGTGTGTTACAGCACGTCATTGTCTCGACTATTCATCTGTGCAACTGGACGGAAGAATTCTCTGTCTGATGCATTGTATATCGTATGTTTCAGATGTGAATTTCCAAACCTGTAAGCCTCAATTACACTCAGCCCTCCTCACTGCCATTCGCGTTGCCGGCAATAATTCCCGAAATACCTCTGCAGCAATATCTAAAGCAGTGAGCATTTACACTCTGCCGCAACATTTCTCTCGCGACCAAGTGTCGGCAAAGAAGGACAAAGAAATTCCACAGCAACCTAGTTAAATTTAATCACTTACAGCTGTTCGCTGCTGTTTCTTGGACTTCCGTACGAAAGACCGCCAATCCAGGGAGCGTAGGGCAACAGGAGTGACAATGTGAGGCAGCAGGGAAGTGTAGTGATTACATTCAGCCGCTGCCCACATCCCTGCTAAATTCCCTGCTCCTTGCCGTGGAAGTGAGCTGAGTGTAATCGAGGTGGTACAATTAAACAAAAAGGAGGAACTCTTCAGTGGCCTTGACTTTCATCATTGTCCAAGCTGTCAACTTTAAGTAAGCAAAAGCAAATATAGTCAGACTCACCCTAGAATTTCTTCAGCTGCTACTGGTTGGTCATTGCTATCAATGAAGTAGAAATGAGCAGTAGTGTTTTTTGAAGAATCATCGTAAACAAGATCAGCTAGAAAGCTTCTGTAATTATAATCTTTGAAGGCGTCGTTTATGATAGACGTAATATTATCCAGATATTGATTTATGTAGCTATCCTTATTGAAAAAAGTGAATTTTACCAGTTCGTTGTCACTTATTATATTAATTTGCACAGTTGTTGTAACCGTGTGGGTAGTTCCATCTGTATCAGCTTGATCTACGACTACAACATTGAAGTCACAGTACCCCGACATGTCTGAAGTAACAGTAAAATCGTTGGTAATGACTCCTTCTGTGGGGCTTATATCGAAGGGGATTTTAGATGCTTTGAGGGAATTTGAACAATCAAAATTTTCCAATGAAAATTTGAGTTCTTGTAATGTAGGATCGGCATCGATAGCTTTAACAGTTAGAATTGGAGTTCCTTTGTTGTAGTTCCTCAGAAAAGCTCCTGTGAATTTACTAGGTGTAAAGACAGGCGCATTGTCGTTCATGTCAATTACTGAAACTTTTAAGTCCAAGACGTTGCTACCCTTCTGTGGTGGATCGCTCGGAGGAATTTTTTCATTCCAGGCGACGATCTTGATGTTGTGCTCAGTTTTTGTCTCATAATCCAGGGGTTCAAGCAACGTTATTGTCCCATTTTCCGGTAGTATCTTGAATATATCTGAAGGATTAGCCAGGAAATAATAAGGTGTCATACCCTCTATGCTAAAGGTCGCATTTTGTGGTATAGCCACCTGTGTCATATTATTTTCTTCTATTTTGACCTCCGCCTCATTATCTTTAAACTTGGGTTGCTCAGATAAACTGAAAAATTTTACTGTCATTGTAGTTTCAACTGATACTGCAGCTTCTCCCTCCTTCATATCGTTCTTCACTTTAGCCTTTATTTTGATCTGAAAGGCAAAATTTGTGAAATTTATATCTCGATGGAAAAGATATTAATGCTTATTCGGTATTTTTGAGCAATTCAGACCAAATGCATTAATGCCTTTTGCAAAAAGTGGTCTTAAAACATAATTTACATTACATTAAATTTTTTTAAGTCGAATAAACATGTTTGATTCACGAAAATTTTCATATGGTTTTATCTCGAAGAAGGTATTCACTTATTTTTTAATATGTACTCATAAAAAATGCAAACAGGCTCAGCCCAAAAACAGTATATTCATCTCTTAGCAACAACAAATACATCGATTCAAATAAACAATAGTGAAAGAAACGGTAGTGTAGATTTCTTTTTATTATTTTTATTTTTCTGGGAAGAAATTGAAACTAACAAGCAGTTATAATCACTGTTCATTCCATTTCATCTTATGTTCTATAAAATAAATATTCTAGAATATTCATTCTATGGAACATACGATGAAATGGAATGAACGTGATCATAACTGCTTGTAAGTTTTGTTTTTTTCCGAGAAAAGTATCGACTGTATCGAAATTTTGCTAAGTAATTTTTTTCTCCAAAATTGAATGAAAAATTATAAGATAATTTTTTTTTCGAAAATCCATCCCACGAAAACAAGTTTTGAAGGAAAATCATAGGGGACTATCATTTTCAACGTCTAATAGCGAACTTATGAGAT
The DNA here is from genome assembly GCA_013421045.1 of Propylea japonica. NCBI lineage: Eukaryota > Metazoa > Arthropoda > Insecta > Coleoptera > Coccinellidae > Propylea > Propylea japonica. The sequence goes on along the minus strand of CM024244.1, from coordinate 65,727,161 downwards.
CTGAAAAATTTGTGTGAGTAACATCTACTTAGTGCTTCAGATTATGAATAGTTTCATGACTCAGTGTTTTTGAGAAGCCGTAAAAAATTGAAAACGGTCAACTCATCATCGCCTTCCAAAGGCTGTATTTCGAAAGGGGGTTGATTTCGAAAAAATTATATAAACTACCCCTGCTTATTTTCATTGCTCTGAAGCAATATCGTATGGTAGGTATACTCATCTATGAATTTATATATTTTCAGTTGATGATTAGTTTGGGTTTAGCAGTACCAAATGTGTTATGTGCCTACTTACAGTATGATCTCCATTCATTTCCTCCTCAGATAGAGTTCTCTGTATTTGTAAGCTTCCTTCCCAACGGGTGACTTGAATTATTCGGAACAGATCAGCTTGTCCTCCTAAGGAAAAATATTCACTCAACTTCCGATATGAATTGAAGAATCAGTTTTTTTATGGTTCGTCAACTAACTGTTTCATTGCTGTTAATTGTTCCTATAGTTGCAATTGCACAGATATGACGTGAAACAAAGTATTCTTTGTTTCTTAGTTGATTTTAGAGATATTGAAACTGAATGAAATAGCTCTTTTCCATAATTCACTACTCAAAAACTTATCTTTTCGAAGCTCAACTAGCTAGGATCTCAACTGAATTTAGGTATAAATTACCAGAACATTATTTTATTACTTATCTATTAAATTACTCGATTTGAGGAAATTCAATCAACTTGTTCATTAACGACAGCGATTAATGATCGAGATATTCCGAAGCGTGAGCGGATCGAACGCGTTAATTAATAATAGTTCGAGACCATAAGAGTCGCTAGATTAATGAACGAGTTTATTACAACATTTTTTTGTCGATCCGATTATAAATTGCGAAGAAATTCTTGATTTTGGTATTCTGCTGCATATGTTATAAATTTGTCATAATTTAAATTTCAGTACAGTTGTGAAATTACTCGTATTGCTTCTGATTCATTTATGTTGCCCATGACAATTGCACATAAAAATATGTTCAGTCGTGAATGTTCCCTAGCTCTTGGAGTAAATTGTCCCGATTGCTGGCGCCACCTGCGGCCACGGAATGAACTCGAATAAACAAACATCGCAATTAATAAGATTTTTTTCAATTATCGAGCTGTGCGCTCTAGTTCGATAGGTAATCGAGCTTGAGTTCTTGATAGTTTAGAAAATTCATCTAGCATCTTCTGATAAGCGCCTATTTCAATTTCTGTTCTTCTGTTGGAATCAATTGGGAAATTTCGAGGGAAGTGTGTGAGACTCGACCAACTTAGTGATAACCACAAAGCAAGTGCACAAAAGCTTCACACCTTCTTTTCAACTCTCGAGGTAAGTGCATACATATTAATTCTGTAAATTGCTCAATCTTGTAATTGTCGTCTGAAATTGATTGCAGTCATTTGCAATCATTGAATGGTCGAATTTAATTTAATAATGGTTTACGACGGAGAAACGAGCGTTTCCACTTCATCGACTGAAGGTTAAGTCCATATAGTTGGTCTACCACCAGTTTGTATGAAAACGGATAAACATCTCGCACTTCGTTCAGAGTTCATGCATCGGAGGTAGGTGTTCGTAAGGATCCCAAGAGATGGCGCTTTGGTTCTGTTATTCTCAGAGCTAGGCGACATTTCTTCAAATAAGGGAACCTAGAATGCCTTTCAGGCGGAGCTCTTCTATACTGAAGAGACATGAATAGGGCGAAAGCTATCTATGGATGCTCTGTTTGATATTACCACTATGCATGTTCTTTGTTCGTTTACAGGATTAGTTCCGAAGTGTGGGTTTAATATTGGTTGTTTTAAATCGATTAATATTATTCTCCGCTTTCATTGTATAATCTTACCATCTTCTTCTGTTATTTCAAATGCAACATCCCACTTATGATCTTGTTGGTCGTTGACCTTCAAGTTTTCGAGTTTTTCCCCATTATACAGAATTATGTCAGATTTAGGGTTAGTACGATCCTGAAAAATCATTGTTAATATAGCTACTTGCGGAAGTGAATGATTGATTTCCACTATGAAACTCTTCAAGGGTGGAAAAAAAATATGTGAAGCTTTGACGAATTCATAATTAATTACTTACCCTATTTACAATAATCGATTTTTCAGCATCGGTTTTTGGAAAATCGAAAACTGGTTGGTCGAAATTGAACCTTTCCACGGTTAATTTGATTATATTGTCGTTGTAAGCCTTAGGGTCCTTATTACCATCATCTGTGGTCTGAAAAAATCACTTTTATTACCAATATATCCTATGTAATTGTTCCTCATTACAAATTCTATGAAATCGTTCTTTTTTTATTCATTTTCTTTACTCAGTAAAATGGTGCGTTTACATATTTGGAAAGTCGATAGACTATCGCGATGATTTTTATTGAAAGTAACTAATATTTTTCGGCATTTTCGAATTCGGTAAATGATAAATATTCTCTCCTGGGGTGTACCATAGATGAATAAATAAAGCTAGACTTCTGAAGCGCATACCCTTATAGTCATATTGTATTCTCCCCAAACTCCCTTCAAAGATTTCAATAGTTTGATTGTTGCCTTTCTTATATCAGTTTCAGATTTAGTTATTTCGAAAAAATTGCCATTCAGTTCGTCATTGCTATGATCTCCTGTGGGAATAATATTTTTCAGAAGAAAATAAACATCTGAATTGGGGCCATCTTCATCAGGATCTATGGCAATAATATCAGCAAGAGTTTCGGCCTGAAAAATCGGAAATTATTTTCTCTTCACATATTTTTTTTCAATTTTTTGTATTCACTGAAAGGAGTAGATCAGATTCAACAAAACAAACCTTTTTCAAATTTTCCGTGCAGGTCAAATCCTTGTTATCCAATATCGGTATGTTGTCATCCACATCTAACAGGATAACTTTGAGGTCAAAATGATCCTTCAGTTGGAGAGTACCTGAAGCAATTTCGTGAACAATCGTATAATCAAAATTTCAACTTCATATCATAAAATCATTACCATTAGGATTATCATATGCTAGTATGGGCAGAACATAATTATCTGGTCCTGCGTCTCTATCAAGAAAAGCTCCATTTCTTAGTTTAACAGCAATGTCTCCTGTTTCACTTATGCCAAACCTATTTGATGCATCATTTGTCAAATTCGCTTCAAACTTGAATACGACCGCGTTGTATGGAGCTGCAAATAAATATTTTTTTGGAGTATGCCAAATATTTTTTGTTGAAAAAATATGTCCATATTGAATATCTCTTCCTATTATATGAAATCATTAGAGAAGTATGACTGCTTCTGTTCACTTCAGAAGCGTGATATAGAGGATCGGAAATTCACATCAAAAAGATGCGATATGAAATGCATCAGACAAAGAATTTTTTCATACAGTTGTACACATGTATTGTCAAGAGATACACGTGCTGAAATTGATTGAATCGCGTTGTCTGATCGCAATAATGTAGTCTTGTCCGTCTCTTATGGTTGGGAATGTATTGATTCAAGCCGTATGGTAGGCAATCGCAAGTGCTAGATTCAAGTTTATCACATGAAATAATTCGATGCACGTACTGCAGGTTCCCTACCATATTGCAACTCTCAAAGATAAGAGAGAGACAAGACTACATTATACAATCAGACAGCGAAATTTAGTCAGTTACAGCACATGAGTCTCTCGACTATTCATCTGTTGAACTGGACGGAAAAATTATTTGTCTGATGCATTGTATATCGTGTTTTCGATGTGAATTTCCAAACAAGTACACTTCCTCACCACGTTTTCTGAATGAAGTTTTTGGCACTCAGGATATTTATTAAATTAGTTTATCAGCCTAGTGAACAATTAGAGGGTGTATTGAAAGATGAAAATGTTAAAATAATAGATCATAATTGAACAATAGAGCTCTAATAAACTCACAATCTCTATCCAAATCTGTGTAAAGCATATGAGAAACCAGTAGATCATCTGTGGCATTTTCTAATATTTGGACCTCAGTAGTTTTTCCATGTATTAGTGGTACTTCATCATTGAAATCAACTATATGTATAGATACCTAAAAGGATCTGTTTTTTGAGGAAGAGAGGCATTGTTAGACACATACCTTCGTAGTGTTGTTATGTGTAGGGTCGGGATCATGAACTGTTACATAATAAGAAATATCGTCTCTTTTTGGTTCGTCACAATCTATAACAACACCTTTTTTGACCGTCAATTGTCCAGATTTTTCATCGATGTCGACCCAGTCAGGTTCGTTGTCGGCAGGCCTATTAGAATAAGTTCATTGATCAAATTTGAAAAAATACTTATTTAATCCACTAGGTTATTAAAGACAGCGACTAATGGTGAAGATATTTTATAGTTAATGTTGATAACACGATTTTCCGACGACTTCAATATGAATTGTGTATAAATAACTGATTGAAATACAAACATTCTCATTTTGTACAAGACATATAATATTTGACATAATGAAGTTTCTATTTTTCTATGTTCCATTAGAGTTTTGACATGTCTCCTAGTGCTTCTGACTACTTTGTGTACGGTTACCATGGGGATTGCACATTAAAATAGCATAAATTGAACATTTAAATGGGGCATTAATGTTCAATTTTGTACACATTAAAATCACCTTTTATTTTCAGGTCGACAAAAAAGGAATTATGATGGTTAAATATTGACGAATCCCTGGTCAAATTCAATTCGATGATACTCGAAAGGATTGTCCTAGAGACTTGAGATTTTCAAGGTGAGTTCGGTTGCCAATTCGTACAGGGTGTTCCATAAAATATGGCCATTCAAAATTTTTGTTCCACAGTATTTCAGAGACAACGAAACCAATCGGAATGAAATTTTGCGGTCACAAGCAAGGTGCTCATAATAAACCTCATGCAAAATTGTGTGGCCATAGTATTAACACAGCCATATCAAATTCAATTTGAACATTGAAAAGAAGAATTTTCATATTCCACAACAAGATATCCGATTCGAGTGAAATTTATTTTCTGAATGAAGATTTATATACTGAATGTTGATGCAAAATTGCAGGAGGATCGCATCATCAGAACCATAGCATTTAGTTTTTTCAATTGGGATTATCGCACTGTTCAACTTCATAGACATCGGAGCTTTTTTTCATACAATAAATAATTTGTACATACTTGATGGAAAAACGGAGCTCGTCACCAATATCATCATCTTTTGCAGATATTATTCCAATTTTAGTTACTTCATTGGTTCCATCTGTGACTATCAAATCTTTCAATGACGAATCGATAAATTGTGGGATGTTGTCATTGACATCACCAATATTGATGAGAAAGGAACCTGCAACATAAAATTCGTTATATAAATGAAACATCTTCTATCTATACAAATCGATTAAATTAAAGAAAAATAAAATATAATGGGCGCAAGGAACAAACTAGGTCAATAGCTTATTGTCTTAGACGATAAAAAATATTCTCTCTCTATTAAAAAAAATATGCCTTCGATTGAGTTGATCATTTTTTTTTCTGCATAAATAGATACTACCAGTTTGGAGATTGTGTGAGACTGTGAGATGGAAACATGAATGATCATCCAAATCATGATCTTTGTATTCGCCTCACAATTTTCAAACAAGTTGTATTATGTATTTTCTCAACTAAATCTGACTACAACAGAATATAATAAATTCATAGACATCAAATCTCATTAAAAATAATTTGTAAATGTTACAACATTATCTTCTGCGAATGATTGAAATTACAATAAGAGACCCCACCAAATAAAATACACTTGAATTTGATGATAAAACAACATCGCGCTAACTTGATAGTGAATGATCATGAAAAGTCAAAGTATTTGAATTGAATAACCTGTTGTGGAGTCGTTGCCTATGACAGTATTTTCATCAAATGCTTTCAAAAACAACGCTAGAGCATCAAATTTTCGAAATCTGGACATGCATTTTTGCATTTTTCATTCACTGAAATAGTTCTTGAAATGGATTGAGCTTCTTCAGGCGTTGTGTCAACCTCAAAACACCTGCAACACAATATATTTATTTCCATCTTAATATAAACGATAGTGTTATACTTTCACGAATCAAAGTTGTTTACCTATATTACTATAGTGTAGTTGGTAAATTGATAACAAAATGTTTATTTTGTTCTTTGTATCCTAAAGCTCCATTAATTTCACATTTGTTAGTTATTTGAACATATTCATAAATATATTTTCATCTATTTAAGTTCTGTTACTCAATGTTTTATGCACTATTTTTCTTATTCATTTGAAATAAAATTCAGGCTCTGCATTGGTTGAATAACTAACTCAAATATGGCGACATGTGTCACAAGAAAAATCAAAGTTATTTGTGGAAAAGTTATTAATTCAAGACACAACAATACATACAATATTTTAGTGTCCCTATTCCTTCAAAAATATTCTTGATTTTAAGATACCACCTCTAGATCATATATTGTAGATTTAGCATGTATAGGGTAAAGGTAGGTTAGTTGGACCAGGAGGATAGACGGACCATCGGTAATATTCTGCAAGGAACGACAGCACCGCTCCGATTGACCAGCGTACGTGGTGCGTTTCGAACAGATCACTTTGAGACATAGAGGAAGTCACAGTTTCACGCATTTAATTGAATGATTTTTAAGAAAACGAATTTTGGGTTGTGAAAATATATTCAAAGTTATATGTTTGTGATTTAAGCCATGTAGGTAAGTTTCTGGTGTTTTTCAAATACTGAAACTATAAATATGTGTATTAGTGCCTCGTAGGACTTAAAATACTGAATCTATCTTGAACCGTTAAGCTGTTGTCGAATGATCCGTCTATCCTCCCATTTGAGGATAGATGGACCAATACGAGGGAGGTGAGTCGGACCAATTTCTTTTTGTTTCAGTATAATGCCTAATAAGTACATACGTAAGAGAAATGTTCCTGCTTGCTCTATCAATGGCCAATGCCGAATGAGCAGCGCAAGCAGGTTCAAAATCTCCTCAACCAAGTACCTTTGGTCTACAAAATCAACAAACCACTTCTGACAAATCAACAGCTACTGAAACTGTTACTCCCAGGAAAGTTCTGGATGAAGTTGCCCCTGTACCCATCATATCTATGGCTAAAAAAAGAGTTCGTAAAAAGATATCAGGAGTTATAACTTCACCCGAATTCATTGAGGAAAAGAAAAATAAAAGCGCAAAAACAAAACCGTGTTCCAATTTGGCAGTAAAAGCGATAAATAGAAAAAAAGCAAGAAATAATCAATGGAGCAAAACTTCATCTTCTGAAGAAGAAGCAGAGGATGTCACATTAGATGACGATTTCAGTGCGGATGAACATTTCAGTGATATAGAAAATGAGTGCGTTGGCTGCAGTGATGATTATCGAATAACAAAAAAAAGATCAATGGTTACAGTGTCTTTGAGCAAGCGCTGGATGCATAACACATATCACATTTATTTTTGTCAGAATTATAGCAACGTATCTTCTAAAAAAAAGGAAAGTAGTGATGTTCATCCTTGTTACCTCCTATGGTCCATCTCACCTCCATAGGGTAGGATAGATGGACCTTTGAGAAGTTTAAGATTTTATACTTTTTCGTTCGAATGATAAATATTCTTTTATTTGTTACTGTTCCAAAGAGGATACCAAAGTTAAGCTATTTATGAACGAATTTGCAGATATTTTCTCTGATTAATCAAGTGATTATATTGACTTTTGTAAAATATGGTCCATCTCTCCTCCCTTTACCCTAGTATACTTACTGCCACAGATCATCATCAAGTGTTTTTATCCCAGAATTCTTAGTGACATAAGAACTTTTCCAATCAATTTCTACTCTGAGTTTAGGTTTTGTGTCAGGATCGGTAACAAAAATAGTTACATTTTCGAGAACAGTACCAGATAAGGAATTTTCTTTTATCTTCACCATTTTATCTTCCTATAACAGATGAAAATGTTTGTATTCAATTCAATCAATTATCATAAAATAACTATGTATTTTTCGATTCATGCAGGGCTGAGTTAATTTTATTTGGTAGTTGGAAGCATTCAGTTTTTTGTCAAAAACCTCAATAAGGGTTTCTAGAAACACATATGTGCCTCCTCAACTATTGAGGATGTTCGATCCAACATGCAGTGTGTTTTTCTATGTATTTGATTTCTATGGAAATTATATTCGCGGAAGTTTTCATTTTTGGAATAACTCTTATGGCTACTGACACGAGTGTACCAAGATTATACTTCCATTTGAAAATTGGTTTGATTCAGAGATATAGGACTCAGGAAAAAACTGTTATTGGCTTAAAACATCAGCATTCTAATCAGTATATAGAAGGTTTTCCAATAAGAGGTGTTATTTTGAATATCCTGCTGTTTCGGTAGATGTCATGTTTGAAGCTGTCATTTTTTGACATTTGATAAGGAGAAACTACGCCATAAATAAAAATGAAACGATTCCCTAAAAAAATGGTGAAAATTTGGCAGAAATGGTTCGTACAACTCGAACATTTTTGGGTCGTCGTAGAGCACCTTGTCGGGGCCGCATTAAAGAAATTGGTGGAAAAAGTCAAGCTGTTGGGTGAAGAACATGGTTTGCGCTATCGAAAGACGATTGATGATTTTTTATGGCCGAAATTGATCTGAACAACGTTTATTTTCGAGAAGACGCCGCTACGTGACACACAAGCAACGAAACCATTGAACTTTTTCGGGAAAGGTTTCCGGTCACCAAGATCTTGTGATTTAATACCTTGCGACTTCTTCCTTTGGGACCACGTGAAAGGGAAGGTCTAGGTCAATAGCCCAGTGTCGATTCAAGACCTCAAAGATGGAATTCGCGAGGCTATCGAGGACATAGGGTTGCCACTTTGCGATTTGGTGAAGGAAAATTTCATTTAAAGGATATGGTCCTGTAAGCGTGGTCGTGATGGCATTTGCCTGATGTTATTTTCCCCTATCAACGGCATAGATTCTTCTTTATAATGAAATAAACATCCGATTATTTATATTGAAAAATGATATTTTTCTTTGAATATCAAAATAACACCTCTAATTCGAAAACCATTTAGTTTTTCCATCCAATTTTTTTTTCAAATTTACACTTACACTTGTAATATTAATTCTCATAACTGGTGGCTCATCGTCAACATCAAGTACATTTATTGTTAGTGTTTTTGTTGTTTGGTGTACTGCATCTTTGTCCGATGCTTTTATTGCTATTATAACTTGTTGTAACAATTCATAGTCGAATGTGTTGTCAAGTTTCGTTGTTATGATGCCCTGATTATCTATGTCTAGTTTTTCTTTCCAAACTCCAACAATTTCGTATCTGAAATTGGAAAAGGAAATTATATTTCTGCTTCTTCATACGCAGCTTGAGATATTGTGGAAAAAATGCAAGTCCTTCGATCATTCGAGGTAGACAAGTTATTTTCATTTTGAACTGTCATTTCCAAAAATGTGACTATATTAAAAATAAAACTTCACGGATTGATGAGCTCAAAAGTCTCATATCCTTTTAAATACTAAAATTCAATAGGTAATATACAAAAATTGACAAATGGTAAAAACTGAGTTGAAACTTGTTGCCAGCTGAGTAACACACAATTTTCCTCTCCATATACAGGGTGTCCCGGAAAATGTGGAAAATCTCTTGGACTCAGGACATAAAGAATAAAATGACAAGTTTTCATAATTATTGTTCCTAGCAGCCCCCTCACGAAGATACGACCTACTAAATGACCCCACTGGAAATTCATTTTAGTGGAAAAATTTCAATTAGTTACTTCTTTCATAATTCTTTTTCGAAAACGGTTCATTTTATCGACTCTGAACAAGAGTACCTCTTCTTTAGTTTTATGTTTAAAGTATTCCAATTTGTTTTTTTAGCACCTTATCATACAAGGTGTTAAAAAGCATTATGTTTGTAAGCATTAAAATGTACAACCCAGTTAGCTTCTGGTAAACTGAACAAGCTAGTCAAAAGTTGAGTTCGGTGATTTAAAAGGACCTTACTAATCTATGAATCTTATCAAATTTTCATCAAATTATATCGAGTATTTTGAAACTTATTCCACTAAAATGAATTTCCAGTGGCGTCATTTAGGAGGTCGTATCTTCGTAGGGAGGGCCACTAGGAAAAAAATTATGGGAACTTGTCATTTTCATTCTTAATGTTCTATCTGAATCCGAGGCTTTTCCCACATTTCCGGGACACTCTGTATACATCGAAGAGATGAGACAACATTGAGGCAAAACTACAGTGTCTCCCAATAAGCTTGATAGAACTTTGAAATTGAATAAAACAACAACAAATTAACCGATTTTGGTTCTCAAACATTTATTCGAAAGATATGGTGTATAAGTTTATGATTTAACAAGATATCGTTCAAATGGCCTCCACGAGCTCGTTTGCAGACCTTAATTCGTTTGACCCAATTTTCCATGACTCGGCCTAGCATTTCCTGTGGTATGGCCTCGATACACCTCGTAATGTTCTCCTCAAGGTCTTGAATTGTCGCTGGAGAGTTGCTGTACACCTGTGATTTCACATATCCCCATAAAAAAAGTCCAAGGGCGTTAAATCACACGATCTTGGCGGCCAGGCGATGGGGCCGTTTCTCGAAATTAATGAGTCGCCGAACTTATCGCGCAATAAAGTCATGTTGTCGTTCGAAATGTGTGGGGGGCACCGTCCTGTTAGAAATAAAGATCGTCGTCACCAATTTCATCAAATTTCGGGAAGAGAAATTCACGCAGCAAGTCGCTATAGCGCTGGCCGTTCACAGTAACGGCTTGTCCGGCGTAATTTCGGAAAAAATACGGCCCGATGATGCCACCACTCCACAATCCACACCAAACTGTGATCTTTTGTGGATGCAAAGGTCTTTCTTGCACCACTTGTGGATTAGAATCGCTCCAATATCGGCAATTCTGCTTGTTAACGAAGCCGTTCAGCCAGAAATGAGCCTCATCAGAAAAGATGATTTTCTTGTGGAAATCTGGATCAGCTTCTAACATCTCTAGAGCCCAATCTGAGAACGCCCGACGCAAACTATGGTCATGAGGCTTCAGCTCTTGTACCAGCACTATCTTGTAAGGATGTAGGCCCAAGTCAATGAGCAAAATTCGCCACATTGTCATCCGAGAGAGCCCCATTTCTTGCGAGCGGCGATTTACGGACACATTTGAATTGTCGCGGACACTGGCCGAAACGGCGGCTCCGTACATATAAAATAAGCCAATAAGTCTTCTAATACTCACGTGATAACATCACCTTCGTCTCTGTCAACTGCTGTGGCATTGAAAACAATGGAATCAGCTCTTATGTCTTCAGAAATGTCCACACTATCAGAAGTGTCCACGAATATGGGTGGTTCATCATTTATATCATTGAGATTTATAGTAAAAGCTTGAGAAGTTGTATGCGATGCATCTGCTTTTTCTATGGCCAATATCTGGAAAATAGTAAAAATAGTATATTATTTTATAAGGAGGAGAAGTGTCACTTTTCATGGCGAGCTTGAGTTTGACAGCCGAACGCAGTGAGGCTGGCAATTGAAACGAGCCATGAAAAGTCACTTCTCATCCGAATGAAATATGTTATTTTATTTTCAAACGTTTTGAAATTCATGAAAATCTGAATATCCATCTTCGGATTGATTATCTTTACGCACATGATTCTATCCATTTACGATCGTTATAATTTTGATTTTTTGACACTTCTTAAAATTGATTTATTTATGACATCGGAAAATTCTGACAACTGTCATGTGTGTTAAGAGGAGGAAGTCTATCGGAAAATGCTCATTTTTGAGGAAAATAAATAGATACGAATAAAACAAGGTACGAATATCCTTTTTGAATAGTTCTATTACGTTTTTGATTAAAATATTCGTTTAAGGAATATTGAAATTACGAGAAAGAACGAAGTTCATTTGTGGATAACTGAAGACCTATCACAGAGGAATTGATGAAAATAAATAATGTATTTATTGTTACAATTGAATTTTATTATAAAGTCAGTATGTATTGGTGCTTTATATAGATCCTTCCACGATTTTCATAACTGTTTTGAAGTGACGATTGTTATTGACATGTCCTTCAGTGGTGATTGAAGGAACTGGAATGTTACCGATATGAATAACAGTAGGTATTGAAATTTGCATTCATTGATCTGTTTAAAAAGTTAGATCATGGTTATTACCGATTCTAATTAATCTTTTGCATATAACACTTTTCCTGCCGCCGGACGGAAAAGTGTTGCTTAGCAACACTTTTCCTCTTGGCGGAGAAATAGAAATTTCGATGATCCTGTCAGTCGAAAAATGACGTTATAATTGTACGTTTGAAAATAATAGTATATTATTTTATAAGGAGGAGAAGTGTCACTTTTCATGGCGAGCTTGAGTTTGACAGCCGAACGCAGTGAGGCTGGCAATTGAAACGAGCCATGAAAAGTCACTTCTCATCCGAATGAAATATGTTATTTTATTTTCAAACGTTTTGAAATAATGAAAATCTGAATATCCATCTTCGGATTGATTTATCTTTACGCACATGATTCTATCCATTTACGATCGTTATAATTTTGATTTTTGACACTTCTTAAAATTGATTTATTTATGACATCGGAAAATTCTGACAACTGTCATGTGTGTTTAAGAGGAGGAAGTCTATCGGGAAAATGCTCATTTTTGAAGGAAAATAAATAGATACGAATAAAACAAGTACGATATCCTTTTTGAATAGTTCTATTACGTTTATTGATTAAAATATTCGTTTAAGGAATATTGAAATTACGAGAAAGAACGAAGTTCATTTGTGGATAACTGAAGACCTATCACAGAGGAATTTGATGAAAATAAATAATGTATTTATTGTTACAATTGAATTTTATTATAAAGTCAGTATGTATTGGTGCTTTATATAGATCCTTCCACGATTTTCATAACTGTTTTGAAGTGACGATTGTTATTGACATGTCCTGTCAGTGGTGATTGAAGGAACTGGAATGTTACCGATATGAATAACAGTAGGTAGTTGAAATTTGCATTCATTGATCTGTTAAAAAGTTAGATCATGTTATTACCGATTCTAATTAATCTTTTGCATAGTAACACTTTTCCTGCCGCCGGACGGAAAAGTGTTGCTTAGCAACACTTTCCTTCTTGGCGGAGAAAAGAAATTTTCGATGATCCTGTCAGTCGAAAAATGACGTTATAATTGTACGTTTGAAAATAAAAATATTTAAGCACGTTTGCAAGAAAGAAGTCGAACTAATGAGTAACAAAAGACTGATAACACAAATCACAAAGCCGATTTTTTTTCATTAGATTTGCAGATTTAATACTATGTATTATTCTTTGTGGATACGCATATTGATATAAAATTTTCCAGAATTACCTACATTGAAATTTATTACTTTCCAGTCCTTATCCTCATAATCTAGTGCAGTTGAATTGGTAACAGTAAGTGTGAAATCAGCACTGTGATATCCTGAATCTGGTATAACTTCAAAGGCTTTCACATAATCGACAGAACTCTTTCCATTGTCCAGTTCTATTGAGTAAGTTCCATTGTCACTCTGAAAAAATTAAGAAAGCTCTGAGCAGGCGAATTTGATCGCTCGTTCATTGGTGGAGCAATGATGCTATATTACCCGAAAATTGTGTACAGGACTTGAGATTGATTTTGAATGAATAAATGCAAAGTCCCAGCACGATCGAAATAATATTCTGGAAATTATGCCAATACTGATAATTAAAAAATTCTAATTCTATTGTTCTGATAATGCGATTCTCTTGTGATTTTTCTCGAATCAAATATCATGTTATGTGAATAAAGAAATTCTTCTTTTTTTTAATATTCCGATTGAATTTTTTATAGTTCTGTTAACACTATGGCCACAAATTTTGCAAGAGACTCATTATGAATGCGACCACAAAGTTTTATTCCGATAGGTTTAATTTTGTCTGAGATATTGAGGAACAAAAATGTTGAATCATCATTTTTTATGCAACAACTTGCACGATTTGGCTGGTAACCAAACTTAACTGTGGCATTTAGGAACCGAACTTACCCTGAAAATCTCAAGTCTCTATTACAAAACCTTCGAAAGTTATCGTGCTCACGGCCAGTAGGCTCCTCGGGCAAAAAATATATAGCTTTCGTTTAATTAGAACGAGTGCTCAAATAAATTATTTCAAAGTTTCACAGATGTATAACTTAAAAAATCATAGTATCCAATTTTTCTTGCACACATTTAAAATTTGCTCAACTTTTTGAGAAGTATAATGATTTATGATATCAAGTACATCATTAATGAAAAATATTTAAGTTTCATTTTACCTCAAGGGTGGACAACAAACTTATTAGGCTCGAAATTCAAAAACATTTTTTTCAAAAGCAGATATTGTCTGTTTACTATGAAAAATGCATAAGTCCAAAATGACTTATTTTACAGTAGAGACTCAAAACTATTCTTGTGGTTGAACTTTGAACGCAATTAGACACAAACAATGGCGGACTTATGAAGGTTTCATATGATGGTCAAAATCGTTGGACTTATGCAAGTTTCATTTATGCTATTGTAGCGGACACTACCAAATATTTTCAAACCTAAATAAAGCCCTGCATAGCTTGGAGGTACAGCTAACAGATGCCTGCTGCCTGCAAATGTCTTAAACTGAATATTTTCTACTTAAGCATTTTTCACAGTAAGTATAGTCCGTTCACGAAAGGTTGAGCCGTCGGTTGGCCATGATAATTTGACATATTCCACTGTGTATATTAATATTTTAGGTTATGATGTTTATTTTCTTGTCAGATTGATAAGCAATGTTGTCAATATTGCATAGAGTTGTCTGAAAACTCGCAAGCTCGTCGGATGAGGCCGGTACATTCGGCAACATTGAACTTATTTCACGTTATGACAGCAAATACTGCCAACTTTTGATGAATAAAGAAACGCCTACTATGTGCTCAACGTTTCGTGAACGAAGTATAGACGATATGTATTCAGTTGAAGAAATAATGCCTTGGACGCACAGAAAAAAATAAATAGAACCTACCAAATCCATGTCTTCTACTGAAAATTTCAAAATGGTACCCCTGGTCCCCTCATCGATTCGAATTGCTGAACTGTCTAATGTTATTTTCGGTACATTATCATCTTGGTCAATTATGAAAAACGTTATATCCAACGGGGTAGCGCTATTGTCATCTGCTTCTATGGCTTCTATAGTTAACTTGATTGTGTCACCTGTTTCTTCTCTGTCGACATTTTCGACATTAATTTCTCCACCGTCTTTGGAAATAGTGATTCTACAAGAATATTTGTTTTCTTCGCATCCATCTTTTGTAATTGCGTATGAAATGGGACTATTGATGCCAATGTCTCCATCTTGAGCTAATACATAAAATGTCTGCAAAGAGTCTGAGTGAGTAAGAAAATTGAATTCAATTAAAATTACAATGAAGTCATGAATGATTGAATTTTATTGTTTATTTCCGCCTATTGTATAATCTACCCCTTATACGTCTGTTTGCTCGGCCATAATAGTACCCATTAATCACTGTTGAATAATGAATTATTATTCACTGCTGTCAGATGCTTCATCGATTTAGCATAAGAATTATATTCTTCAAATTAGTATTGGTATTGTAAAGTACTCCAACTAACTAATATGGAAATATCTTATCAACCGAGGACAAAATATAGATTTGATTACATAAATATAAGTCAATTTTTATTGAACAAAATATAAATATATAGTATAATGGCTATTAGTGGGTAATTTGGGCCACTCGCCTTCTGCTCGTTGCCTAAACTTCACCTCCTGAATAATAGCTATCATTATACGCTCGTTGCATAAGATACTATTTATGAATGTATTTTACTTTCCAGAAAAAATGAAAGAGCGCTGATATCTCTATTATTGAACCATTATATTGAAAAATTCGAAGGAAAACTAACACTTCAGCATTTTAAAAACTTGTACACACCTGATCTATGTTTTCTTCAAACTGTTGAGTCGTGAACATTTTTGTGAATTTCGGGGGTTGGTCTGGTTCATCTATGACATCAATTACAACTTGTACTTGTCCAGTTTGAATTTCTTCCTAAAAATACCTTGGGTATGTCAAATTCAAATTCAAAACAAAAATATACCTAAAAACCATGTTACTGAAACTATGTCAAGTGGTCCTTTTGAAAGAATCACTTCATATCAGAGGAATTAGGATTATAAAATATAATATTCAATGGAGATGAAATTTTTTTTGCAATGAAGAAACTACTTATCTATTAGCAACCTCATTATGAAGGGTGTTTCAAAAGTCGACATTTTTCGTTTAAGGAATTATTTTTGTTCGATTGAGTTAGGTTAATAGGTTGTCAAAAGTATAATATATTTGAGCTTTATTTGAAAATCAGATATATTGTTCGCACAAAATTCAAAGAGTGTCAAATATAAATAAGGTTGAATCCCATATATTATTGTATTAATATCTGAGAATAAATTGAGAGAATTATTCGAGCTACAGCATTCAAACAAATAGAACAAAAAGCACGAATTTGTTTTTTAAGATTGTTTCAGTTCTGTAAAAGCATTTCTAGTGAAATATTTGGTCCTACCTTTGCATTCACTACAAACACGTAGGAGTTTTTCGTTTCGTAATCTAAAGTTTTTCCATCTTGTAGGTAAATTACAACTGTTGCAGTTGTATCCTCCGTTTTGGGAACATTTTGGAAGTGCACCATAAATAATTGTGAGTTTTCCTGAAAATATGTTGTAATTTGTCAAAAGAAAGAGATATTTCGTATGTTCATTGATTTAAATGATGTAATATACGCACTGAATCCAGTATTGTTAGTTCAGTATTTTCCATCATCCCATCCAAATCGGTCATAGTTAGACTGCAACTTGCATTTTCTTTAGTATATACAGTATTTTCCTGCAAATGGATCAATTAAATCGAAAAAGCTATTTTTTTATTTAGTTGGGAGTGGCCTACATAAACCAGTATGTTAGGCAACTCAAAATACTCGATTCGAGTATTACGTGCAGCCTGAAGTATTGACTCAATGCGTCAGACTGCCCGTGTTACTCAATTTGAGGAATAAAAACAACCATTTTAATCGTTTGTTGGACCATCCATCCCGTCAGAAACAAAGCACGTAAATCTGTCGAATATACCACTGTTGAACTGGACGGCAAAATAATCTCTGTAATACGTTGAGTATCGTATGTTTCTGATGTAAAATTCCAAACCTCTGTAAGTTTATACAGAAAGGGTCGTCCATAACTTTCCACCCCTACTGTTGAGCTCAGGTACGGAGTAACGAAAAAACGCTTGGACAGGAGAAATTTTGTTGAAAATTTACAAGGGTGATCAAATGAGTCTGATATTACTACCTCTCTAGCTGAAATCCCTAACAGCTCTCATTTTCAAATAGGTAAAATGGGTCGAGCAGCACCTTGTTGGAAAGGCAATTCAATTTCCAGCATGAGTGTATTTTTTTACAAAATAAATCGTGCGCTTTCGTTCAAATTGAATTGCTTTTAGGGTAGTGGCTAGAGGGTTAGTGATACAAACCCATTTCAACACACTAACATGTCCTCCTGTTAAAAATCAAATTCGACTTGTTCGCAAAGATCCAATTCGGCGTGTAAAAGTTATTAATGGAATACTGAGTCACTATGTATAATAATAAAGCGATGAAAAAACTATACATATGCCGGATATTGAATTGCCTTTCCAACAAGGTGCTGCTCGACACCTCCTCCAATTCAAAAATAAGAGCTGTTATGGGTTGCGGCTAAAGGGTAACTGATATCAAACTCATTTGAACACCCTGATTTGAACCCCTTTTAACAAAATTTCACCTGTCCGAGCGTTTTGTCGTTATTTCATCCCAAAGCTCAAAATTGGATGGAAAGTTACGGATGGTCCACCCTGTATAAACGCTATGTTTCAATCCAGCGTTGCCATGCGTCTCATCCTTATTCGAAGTGTTCATTATTCTGCAATACTTACATGTAATTGACAATGAGAATTCAGCTGGAACTGAGGGGGATTATCATCTAAATTATTCAATTTGATTTCGAAAGTCACAGGCTCACTTCCTTGCTTGTCATTTATAACGTGCTGGGTATCTGGACAGCCAGGTTTTTCGTAATCTAGTGCTTTAGTTAATTTGAACTCGTACTTGTCAGTTATAGTGCCATACATCATTATATCTGTACACGTGCTGGAATAATCCACGTTGATCTTTCCGATAACTGAAGAAAAATCGATAAAATATTGTAAAATCTAATGATAGATAAATTAATTCATTCATTTACGGGAAACGGTATTCAAAAAGTTATGGAAAATTTAGTTTGTGGACAAGAACAACTGCTCTATAGATCTGAAAGATTTTCAGAGCTGCGGTGATGCCAGTTATAACAAAAGTATCAACAACTCGGGAATTTTGTATTTGACAGCATATACAGGGTGTTCTGACTTGTTCCCGACAAACTGAAATGGGTGATAGATCACATCATTTTAAGCAAAAAGTTCCTATAAACATGGGTCCGGAAACGCTTCGTTTCCGAGATACAGGGTGTTGAAGTTGAAAAAATAATTCGCGTTTTCTTTAATATGTTTTGACTGCTTCGAAATCCTTTCATGAAATTTCGTATACAGGATTTTTTTGGGACGAGAAATTCAAATTTGTGGTCGATTCAGTTGTATTTTCTTGAGGGCGCCACCGGCAACCCTGTACACCGTTTTGGACTTAAAGAATAGATTCTCTTATACTTTTTACTTAAAGAAGGTATACTTCATCGAAATCGCTAGGAGCAATCGTTCCAGAGAAAAATGCATTTAAAGCCAAAGGGTCCGAAAATTATTCCCATTCAAATATTTAATCTAAATTCATTTTGAAAATTTCTAAGGATGCGGATTTTCCATTACCCACTAATAAGTAGAAGTGGTATGCTATGTAAGTGTTGTTTTTACGTGGAATCAGTCGAAAGATTGAAGAAAACGGGAATTATTTTTTCAACTTTAACACCCTGTTTCTCGGAAACGAAGCATTTCCGCACCCATGTTCATGGGAACTTTTCTGCTTAAAATGATGTGATCTATCACCCATTTCAGTTTGTCGGAAACAAATCAGAACACTCTGTATATTATAGAATTTTCATATTACTCCTGTCTTCCTGGATATTCTTTATGAAACCATGTTCCTTGACATTTTATAAAAACCTCGTACGAAATACTCAGGAATATAAAATGGAATAATTTATTTATAATGAAAATTTTCCTATATTTCAATTAGACATATTTACGATACAGTCAGACGCAAAATATCTTATCTGAAAAAATTGAGAAAACGAATAGATATCTCACCATCTTCTATTTTGAATAATACTACTGTGTCGTTCAAATTCATCATCCAACGTGAGTGTGTAAAATCCATTAGTTTTATCTTCGAACTTAACTCTATCATCACCTTTAGATAATTTCAAACATTCAATTGACGACATTGTAACTAATGCCAGAAGAATTAGAAGGAATCCTATTCCTGGCATCTTATACCTGTGAAAATACATATGAAATCAATTCAAATCTCAAATTGACCATCACACTGGAAATAGAAGGATATTTTCATAATGAAATTCAGACTCTGACATCGGAGCCAAAAAATTATGACATCACAAGTTGAAATTTTTGTGAAAGCATTAGTTTGATCAAAAATATGCCTATTTATTAAAAAAATGGTAATTTTGGTTTTAATTTCGCTTGTTAAAACTTCCTGTAACGAAACAATTCGAATATTTTGAAAAACATCTGTCTCTTTCAAATCACTTATTTATTGAAAAATTATTTGACATAAGTTTGTCACACATTTTTATAATTGTTCTAAAATTGAATTCGATGTTTAGGCTGAAATACAACTAGTCAAATCTATGGGAGATAATTACCCTTCAAAAGAGTCCTGTAGCGGTCTCATAGAAGAACAGGAGATTCGAAAAATCATCACTTGGAATGCCAGACCTGGTTTAAAACACCCTACTGGCCCAAGAGCATGAATTAAGTATTTTGTATCTAAATATTGAAAGTATTTATTCGAATAGTTTTGAGTTTCAATTCTGTAAAAACGGCCAGGTAGGTTTTTTCTACTGAGGTTTTTCCCTGTGCTCTGGTATCATACGCCAGAATAGTATGGTTACCCGTTTTGCACCAACCTCAGCTAGGTACTTTTTTGTTTCATGTATTGTATTTTGTTAGCTCTCAATTCAAAAGAAATTATGGACTTTCAGGGTATATCTAGTATTTGAACACGAAAATGTTGGTCATAGTTGGTACCGAGATATCATTAGTTTTCAGGATTGTGCAAATAAGGGAATTTGCGAGTTCAACAGAAATTATGCAATCAAAATAAAACCATTTCGAATGAAAATATTTATTATTGCTCTAGAAATTCCCGATGTTTCCTTATTTCCACTATCATTCATGTTGTACTTTTCAATCCGTATATGCCATGATCCATGCCATGGAAAAGTTTGGTTGTTCAGTATTCAATGAAAATAATGAAAGAATTGTAAATAATGATAGTTTACCTTATTTTCGACATATTTTCCACTTGCACATTGAAACTTTCAGTATCGACTGAGTATTATCATCAGAACATCCTATCAGATGATAAGCTGTGAACAAAATTAATAACTCCACTAAACAATACATTGATCAACGATGATAAAAATATTTCAGGATTATTGCAACTATTTGTACCTGTCTCATTTCTCGGAATCGGTTGTCCTTATATCGAACGGATAATACAAAAATAGATAAAATTTTTTTTCGCAATATGCATTGTTATTTTTCATTAGTGTAATAGAACGTAGACAAGTGAGCATACGCCATAAAAATCATAATCTATAGTACGTTAGATGTAGTTCGCTATTTGAGCTGTAGCTAATATGTCAAGAACTGATTGCATAATTTAAAAGAATATTCGAAATCTTTTTCAGCAAAGCTATATTTTTTTATTATAAATGGCAAAACACTACTGAATTAAAAACTGAAAGAGAAGGTTTTTTCACCGTCTGTGTAAAATTCATTAGAGTTTGTAGATTTTAAATGAAAGGATGTAACAGTTGAAGAAGAATTTCAGTGGTGTCTTTGATTAATTCTATTTTGTCTAGATCAGATAGATATAAAACTCCATTCAAGTTACTCTCCACTGAGTAGTTGAATATACAGATGGTATATTGGTAGGGTTAATCAGTTCTAAAATTATAGAACTGTCAGTATGTTTTGCTCGTGAATGATTCAAAATACTGGAGAGGCAACTATGAATAGAAATCATTTGTCTTTATCTACTACCTTCAAGTCAGTCTAGATATAATGTCATCCATCTTGAGAGTCAACTTCATATAGTGTCATAATGAAATGAGTATAAACCAGTTGAAAAAAATTCAAGAGAACAAAAGAAATCACAAAAAGGCGATATAGTATTCATTTTTTGATGCAAATTTTTGTATTGACAAAATATGTGGATTGACAAAACAATTGTCCTAATCACTGATGCAAGATAGACAGATAATAGGTAAATCCAGGAAAGGAGATTTCAAAGTATCAAAACAATATGAAATTTACATAAAGTCTCTTATTTCAGGGGCTAGGGCGGAAAACAACATTTTTTCCTTTATTCTCATCGATAATGAACTACAAACTAATTGTTTTATCAATTCGAAAGATACAAATCAATAATGTTTTCGCATCGGTTGAATATCAAAGAAGAACGTCAAAAGCCTTTGCGATAGGTTGATTGACGTAGGTCATGTGTCATGTCCTTGTAAAATGGCCACTGACAATGAATGACACATAAGTAATACTTTTAACAAATCTAATACAAATACCGGCAATTCTTGATATCAATAAAGAGATATTTTGACCTATGATTCATATTGAAGAATTTAGATTCTTAGAACATTGAATCGGTACAAAACAAGGTTATCATGTGCTTCGTAGTCAAAACTTGATCATTCTCATTTTGACTAGTTTTATAAATAATCACATATTCGAATTGAAGAAATAGAATGGCCAAACGTTGTTTTTTTTCTTGCCACATCCACAACAAGAATGATTCAGTGGTTAATATTATCGTTTTCAAGTTGAAAAGGGCAATATTTATCTGAAGTCATAGGTCCGAATCAGTCTGATATTCGAACAAAGTGCAGTGACTAGACAGGACGTTCTCTTCTGCTCTGCAAAAGTAAGTAGAATATTTTTGTACAGACTTGAGTAACTGCAAAGGGAGTCAATTTTGAATATTCTATTTAGAGATACATATTCTGCTCAGGTGAAAGTATTAAAATTTCATCAACTGGTAACGAAAAATTGGAGCAAGAAGGGGACCGGCTTCTGCCAATATTTGTTGATAAAGTAATGAAATAGCTGAGTATCTTTTATGATATGGACGTTGAGTAAATTTTTATTTTATTTCGCATTCCAATTTTCATATTAGCCAGTTTTTATGGTAATTTTGAAAATAATGACAAGTATTATCATTTGCAATTATTATTGCATTAATTACTTTTTAACGATCAGTGCTACGTACAGGGTGTCCGGTAAACCTTGTACAATATTGAAAATGGTAATAGACCAGGGCATGACTGAATTTCACCTCAGTAAAAATATCACTTTTTCGAGACAATGGGCATTTTCTAAATATCTAGAAATCACTACCTCAACTCCGTTTTTTGAGTGCTATGTCTACAAATTGAGACTAATTCAAAATATCTTTGTTGCTGAGATTAATGATGAGTGATGCTTCCAGACGTACAAAACAGTTTTTCAGAACTTGATACATTTTTCAATAAATAAGGAAGGTAAAATGCCAGATTTGAATCTCACAATTTTTACTCGAAATGTGTGATATCTTTACTGAGGTGAAATTATGATATATTCTGAACAGTCATGACCTGGTCCATTACCAGTTTCAATATTGTACAAGGTTTACCGGACACCCTGTATATTCTTCCAAATCATGACCTAACATATTATAATACATAAAACAAGAAGAATTTTCTGAGATAGGATGCGAAACAGCGTACACTACTTTTCTACATATGATACCAGACCTCAGGGAAAAACCTCAGTAGAGAAAAAACCTCTCGATGTTTTCGTAAAATAAAAACTTACCTTGGCTTTCTACCTAGAATTTTTCGGATCTTCTGTTCTTCAAGGAACTACAGAACCTTAGGGAAGGCTTATCATCTTCCAAAGATGGATTCATAAAGTATTAATTCAATTTTTATAAATAAATTCACCGTTTAAAAAATTTTTCTTGACTAAAACATTGAAATCGAAAAAAATCAGATGAAATAATTGTTTCGACCAAATTTCCATACTTTTGTTTGTGAACTCTATATTTCTAATTTTTTGATACATGATCCAATGAATTTAATATATTGAGTCGTGTGTGAAATGAAAAATGAATTTTGAATTTTTTTCACGACTTGAGTAAATATTCTTCAACTTTATTTCTCCAAAATAAGACAATTTGCTCAGACAAAAAGGTCAAAAAAACATGATGATATGGAACCATCAATACAGTTAATATTACGATAACATGATCAATGTGTAACTCAATCACCTTTATAAAATTTTCGATGACCAAAGTACACTTGCATAGTAACGAATATCAATAAATTTTTAACACCGTTCGTAAAGAAAGCGTGATAGATTTTTTTTTCCACCAGTCAAGACTGAAACTGTCTTATATTATTTTTGAATGACAATTCCTGTTATACCGTATAAAATATTTATTTTATCTATTGAGTGTAGAGAGACATCTGTTCCGTCAATTACCGATTGGAATAACTTCAACGTTTTAATCAGTTCATATCATATCGATAAGAAAAAAAATGACTTTTTTTGGACATGTTTCATCCAATATCATCTTTCATTCATTTGTTCCGAAATGAGCTTCTGTTATATATCTCACATATGATGAGTTCATTTAAAATTGCAAATACTTCTTTTACAAGGATAGTGTCCAAATTTCTCCCCTTTATTGATATGATTGTTCATCCATTTCCTGAGTTGAAACATATTTTCAATCGAAAGATTTAAATTGATTTTATTATGAATTTTTAAGTTTTGAACAGAGTGATAGCCAAAGAATCTATACAGGGTGTCCCGGAAAACGTTTGAAATCTTTCGGATTCAGAAGAAACACAAAAAATGAAGATGACAAGTTTTCCTAATTTTTTTCCTAGCGAATCTCCTTACGACCTCCTAAATGACGCCACTGGAAATTCATTTTGATAGAATAAGTTTCAAACTATTCGATATAATTTGATATCATTAATAGTATTAAGGACCTCTTAAATCACCGCACTCAAATTTCAATTAGCTTGTTCAGTTCACCAGAGGCGGACTTGGTTGTACATTTTAATGCTTACATTTTCAACACCCTGTATGATAAGGTGCTAAAAAAAGGCAAATTTGGATACCTTGAACATTAAGCTAAAGAAAAGGTACTTTTGTTCAGTGTCGATAAAATGAACCGTTTTCGAAAAAAAATAACGAAAGAAGTAAGTAATTGAAATTTATTCCACTAAAATGAATTTCCAGTGGCGTCATTTAGGAGGTTGGAACTTGGTAGGAAGGGCCACTAGGGAAAACAATTATGGGAACTTGTCATCTTATTTTTTTATGTTCTATCTGCATCCGAGAGATTTCCCACATTTTCCGGGAAACCCTGTATATCTCACATATGATGAGTTTATTTAAAACTGAAAATGCGTCTATTACAAGAATAGTATCCAAAATCCTTTCCTTTATTGATATGATGATTCATCCATTTCCTTGTTACGGAAACTGAATTGAAACAAATTTTCAATCGAAAGATCTAATTTGATGTCATAATGAATTTTTAATTTTCTAACATAGTGATGGCTGAAGAATCTATATATTTTACAAACGAAATTTGAATTTCTGCAACTTGAGGAACCATTCAACACCTGTTCTCAATTCAATTATCGAGGGTTATGTATCCCATCAATCGGGACTTGTTAAAAAAAAAGGACAAAATTATTACCTTTGTCAACATTTATTTCAAATTGTGTCATAATATTTCAATTAATTCAACAATATTCTGCTTTAAGTACGGCTATTCCAAAACATGTCTTCTCCTTCTTTTCTTATTACTATCAGTTTTCTTTCCGTCGTCAGCGCCATCATCAGATGATCCGAAAAAGTAGTATTATTATAGTATTTCCATAGTTTCTTCACTTCGTCGAAGATACCTTTTACTGTGCCACTGAGAGAATTCTTTGGAGATGACCAGAGATCAGACCATGTTCTGGAATTTCGAGAAAAATGAAAAAATAAAAAAAAAAAAATTTCTTATTTTATTTATTATCTGCGACTAGCATACTTTTCATTTATTTCTGTAGTGAGTGAATAGGTTTAACTTCCACTCTTATCATTTATTATTAAAATAATAATAATTTAATATTTTTTTACATTGTTGTCGATATGGATTGAAATGCTTTTTCTCCAATATTGATATTTGAGGCATATTATCAATCCTGTACACAGCGAAAATTCTTCAGGATTTCAGTGAAAAAAGATATGAAACCTTGGTACCATCTAATATTCTCTCTGGGATTCTGAACTGTTTTTATGATTTTCAATATATCAATTGGTTTTTTCTTTATTATTAAAATAATTGTAAACAGCACTGATGCAAATGATTATGCCAATAATTTTATCCGGCGCATTACATTTTCTAGATGCCCTGAATATCATTGTGTTTAAAAAATTGCAACAATACTTACATGCTGGTCAAAACTTTTCCAATTTGTCCAAAAACATCACCAAGCTTTGAACCAACACTAGATGCGTAGTTGACGATATTATTAAATGTACCAATAACGTCAACCATAGTTGAAAATAATATATTTTTAGATCCGTTATTGTTTCTCGACAATTTTTTCTGGAATATATTAAGAATAGTCCAATGACATGGTTACCATCATGAAATCAAATTGAAGATTATCATTGGAAATTTTGATTATTTCAATATTTTATCGAACGATAGTTAGATTCCCATATACGTAGAATCAACATAGATATGATTTCGTTTAGAAAACATATAATCACAAAAAATGTTCAAAAAATATCTATTATTTTGATTTCTTTGACGGTTTTGTTGTGGCAAATATATTCAAATTTATCGCGATTATTGAACCACATTACATTGCAATAACAATCAAAATGATGAAATGGTTTCGAAATTCATGAAATTTCAATATTCTTGTATGGTTGCATACGTGATAAGACGGACAAAGCGTAAATTTTCTTCCAAAAACATCTTTCGTTAGTTTTGGAAATATTTGCTAGCAAATATGGTGGAAACGTTGTATCATGAAAAAGAAAATGATGGAAGTTTTTCATTATCTAGAATTTCACGTCAACAATTAAATTCGTTCGCAGTTGTCTATCGATGTTTCTTGCCGTATTTTACCTACGCCTTCTTCAGTTTGAATTAATTGACAATTAGCTAAGAATGTTCCTGATAATTCTGGAAGTCTGGTTTCATTTCCTTATTATCAACATTATCTGTGCATTAAAAGAGGCATATACAGGGGTCAAGGAAAAGAGTACAATGCATAGTGCTAAGCGATATAGGGCTATAAAAATGTGAAAAAAGGTCCCAAGAGTACCTATATGTCCGAAACTGCTTCCTTCAAGAAATACAGGGTGTTTTTTTATTTGGTTTTTTCAATAACTTTGACAAGAGTTCAGGATTAAACAAAATGTGATGTTCTGTTGTTTTGTATCATGCAGAATCCAAACATCCTATTAGTTTTAAGAGAACTTATAAAGGGCAGCATATCAGGTTGTTATTTTTGTCCTATGTGGTGCCCACATAGGACACTATTAGTAATCTAAAAACTAATAGGAATAATAGGATATTCGGATTTTGCATTATACAAAACCCCCGCATATCACATTCGGTTCAATTGCTATTAAAGAAAAAACCGAATAAAAAAATAACTTTATCACCCTGTATTTCTTAAAGACAGCAGTTTCGGATATGTATATATTCATGGGACCTTTTTTTCATATATTATGGCCATCTGTCGCGTGGCACCATGAATGTAATTTTTTTTCTTGACACCCTGTATAATATATGAAAATCCTCAATAATCAACAATTCGAAAGACAAGTAATCTTGAACTGTTGTTTCTCGACCAAACTAATCAAAATGACATGCAAAAAAATCAATAATTCCACGAATTTTGATCAACAACAATGAACTCCAAATACTTCCACTCTCATGAAAAAATATGTACAGGCTTTTTCTGATATTCAAAGAGACTGTTATTCGAAACATACTCATACAAAAATTTTCCTATGTCTTAAAGGTACAAAGTACATATTTAGATTTCTCTTCTATAATAACAATAATATAATCTTCAGATATTCCTTTGATTTTTCTTCAGATGTAAGTGTTATTTCTTTGACTTCTGAATTGAATATTTTCGAGGAGAATAGCACGATACTTTTCTCCAATTCAAGTAATTTTTGGAGTTCTCAAAATTTAGTGAGCTGATTTAATCTGTCTTATTTGGTCTGGCTCATGATTTTCGCCTAAAAAAGAAAATTGAAACCGTGGGACTTCTGCTAAAATAATTTAATTTTTTGTTCATCAGAAAATGTGATTCGATACGGTTAAAATATGTAGGTAACAAATTTCATTTGAATTCAAGGGTTCTGGATGTACACAAATTTGAATTTTATGTTGATTGTGATTTTCCCATATTTATTTATTCAATTTTTTTTCTTTAATGTTTATATATATCTATATCGAATGAAACATTCAGAAAATAAGGAGAAAATTATTTTCACTGTAACAGTTCAGAAGATTTCTCACTTGTTGATTTGTTTTGAAAAAAATTCTGAGTGGAAAGGAAATTCTATTTTGAAAATCTGGATCTTGTTCAGACTTTCTGTGTCACATTTCGTGAATTTCAATTGAATTCAATTCACTATATGATATGGCACCATAAGTATGTTTGAATATTCAACTGAAGCAATCAGTTTTTTATGAATGATTCAACCAATATTCTGTAAGATTATTGTATTCAACCTTCAGTTCTGATTTAATATAATATTGCAGTATACTACAGTTTCGGCACTCTATAAAGTTCAGTATGAATGGAATATTTTAAATAAATAAAAAAATTATTCACTCAATTATATATTTTATTATTCTAAAATATTATTATAATGCAGTAGGTCCAGGAGTAGGTGCCCTTAAATAAGTTCTGGAAGTCTTGTAACCCTTTATTGAAATTATATTGGATGGTCTTTCCTGTATCATCCATGTCCTTCTGTATTTGTTCTGCTGCGGTCAAGGGCTCAGCGAATATGTCGGTCCAATCTCTAAAATATCAGAAAATATTAAACGAACATTTAATATGCGGACTAACCGTCAGTTTCACAAAGCTTGATTGGGCAATTAAACCGTTGATTTTAAATTAATTCGATGGTTTATGTCGAAAGTGAACTGAAAAATGCACAGAAATGATGATATTTCAATAATCAAAGTGATTGAAGTTTGTGTGAAACCCGGTTTAAGCATCATACTCACATCTTTATTTTACTGAAACCATCGATGAGTTTGTTGATGATAGATAATACCACATAATAAAAATTAATGTAGCTATTTATATAATCACCAACCCAACTGAATACGTTACCCATGATGCTTGAATTATGTTACTGACAATTATGAAAATTTTTTGACTTTTTTTGCCATTTGTAGAACTCGATATCTTGTTATGTTTGTTGACAAAAAGTTATCTGATCAGCTGAATAATTTTTCATTGTCAGTTTCAAGATTCTATGATTTGGGTATCACGATCGAACAGTATTTTTCGAAATTGATTATTTCTTGATACGATACTGAACTGTTTTCTTTTGCTTCCTTGTCTGTCCAACACACTGATAAGTGATTGTGCATGACTTTCAACATTAAACATTATTTCAATGATGGACACTTTAAATTCCGAGAATGAAAATTTCTTCAATATT
>CM024244.1:65648484-65697952 GCA_013421045.1 Propylea japonica | reverse complement strand
TCGCGGAACTCGTTCAGATTTCGCTATTTATTCAGAAAATCCAATTAATTATATTTCGTAACCTCCAATATTTTATTAAGCTATTTTTCATTCCTTCGATCACATTATCCAGAAACGACTTGCACGCAGGCGGAAGGCGACTGAAAAGTTGATAATATTGAAAGGACCTTGCGGTTTGAAAAATCAGAGAGTGATGTGTCATAAATTCAAGGCGAATCTTGAATGAGAATGGTAACAAGTCAAATCCAATGCTATTTACTCACACTACTACAAAACAATATCGGTCTATTTTTAGTCGTATAACATTCATAGATGTGATTTATTTCTAATATTGAGGTTGATATACACGAGAAGATTTATAGATCTTAATTGATTCTTCATTTATAATAATTCAATCTATACTAGTTGTGGATAAATGCGTAGTCCTTTCTGTGAATTGGACAATTTTTAAGATCTTTTTAGAATTTTTCAGACACAAACTGAAGCCCACGGAAAAAAATAAACAATTACCGTCTTATGTTTACCTCATAAACTTTTAATATTCAGAATAAACATAACAAATGAGTTTAATAGTTTTTGAATTTTCCAACGTTAACATTTGTCTTCTAATCAGAAACCAAATTCTTGAGTTTTATTCCGGAGAAAGAAATCGAATAAAATAATTCCTATTTTATTAAAATAATATTTGGCTTGTTTCATCATTTTATTCGATCGTTTATCAGCATTCGCAAGCTGTCATCAGGAAAGACACTTTAGATATGGAAATTAAAAAAAAAAACTTTGGGTACTTCAAAATACTTTATTTCTAATATTTTCAAAGTATTGCAAATTGTTTTACCGTACATTTCAAGTCTAAAGTATATTTCCGAAAACAGCTGGAGAATGCTGGCAGAAATATTAAATACTACAGGCAAAAATGATGGAAATCCTAAATAACATTCCAAAAAATTTTCATCTATTCTTTGTTTCAAATTCATGTTGTATTTTCACTAGACCAACTTTGTTCACGAATAAAAGATTTGATGTAACTTTGTCTGAAACTGGATGTTCCATAAAATGTTGTCTATAGTTTTTCAAAATTCTTTTGGAATTCGTTATTCATTCAATCAATCCCAATATGAGCCTCCTTTGTTTTACATTGATTATTTCATGCAAGATTTCGAAAATTTAGCTTTTACTGATCATGATATTATCCGATAAATTTTGAAGGAAATATTAAAACCTATATGGAAAAAAAAACAAAATCTCGTAAAAAAATTATGGGGCATCTAATTCTTCGGGAAAAAATCGAAAAAACACGTTGATAAGTAATATTTTGACAAAAAAGCTTGAGTGCTTGTGCAACAAAAATCCGAGTCGAAAACGAGGATTTTGCACTTCACGAATACTGTTTTAACAAATATTATTTTGCATTGTGTTTTCTCGATCTTTTTCACAGGAAAAATTAGATGCCCGAATGGTATTTGACAAGACTATTTCATAAAAACAGCTCCTGCCAAACAGTTTTTCGCCTATAAACCATTGTGATTCAAATTTGCGCGTTTCTGATTGGTGGAAAGTACGAAGAGGAAAATTGTCAATTTAAAGCAAAATATATCAGTGCAGAAAAACAAATGATGTGAGACGATAACTAGAGAAAAAAATAATTAAAATTTTTTCTCAATTTTAAACAAAATATCTATTTTTCTATGAAATGTATTTTTCGGTACCATGCGATAAATACCCAGTGTATGCTTCAATCATTCGAAGATTATATCTATTGATATTTAAATATATGTTATCTCAGCTGCCTCGCTCCTCATATAGAATAGAAAATAAATCATTGAAGATGACTCAAGCTGAACTTATCTAATCAAACTTCAACTGAAATTAAAATTACTAAAAAACGACCTTGCTCCAAAGAATCATTTTGCCATCGTATAAGGTCATCAACACATTGTTTGAAAAATTCACCATTCCTTCTATAATAAAAGTACTATTTCAAAATCGAGCTGATATTCAACTTCATTATTCTCAAAACAAAATCGAAGGTGAAATATCGATTTTAATTGAAATCAACTTCCTTCTACATTGAGCTTATATTTGAAATAAATTATGGTTTAATTGGTTCAATATTAACAATTTGAAGGTCTATAGAATGAAGGTGAAGCAGTTAGGTTACCAAAAAAAGTAAAACATCTAATGACAACTTAATAGGGTTGCATTGTGGTTACAGTTATTGGTAACGATTAGAAACTTATTATGGCATTAGAAAGTAGAGAACATGACATTCTTTCAAATTGTGAGATGAAATTGCTCGCTATAGTTATTTTCATTACTATGTTATTGGCTTTATTCTGAATCTATTTTTTGAATATACCGGGTATCACGGAAAATGTGCGAAATCTCTTGGATTCAGATAGAACATGAAAAATGAAGATGACAAGTTCCCATAATTTTTTTCGTAGCGGGCCCTCCCTACGAAGATGCCACCTCCTAAATGACGCCACTGGAAATCCATTTTAGTGGAATAAGTTTCAAACCACTCGATATAATTTGATGATGAAATTTGATATGATTAAATAGTATTAAAGACCCTTAAATCACCGCACTCAAATTTCAATTAGCTTGTTCAATTACTAGGGCGGACTGGGTTGTACATTTTAATGCTTACATTTTTAACACCCTGTATGATAAGGTGCTAAAAATACAACATGAACATTTAGCTGAAAAAAAGGTATTCTCGTTCAGTGTCGATAAAATGAAACGTTTTCGAAAAAAATAATGAAAGAAGTAAGTAATTGAAATTTACTCCAGTAAAATGAATTTTCAGTGGCGTTATTTAGGAGGTCGTATCATCGTAGGGAGGGCCGCTAGGAAAAAAATTATGGAAACTTGTCATCTTATTTTATTATCTTCTATCTGAATCCAAGAGAATTCCCACATTTTTCGGGACACCCTATATATTCGACACTGATAGTTTTTCGATAAAAAAATATAAAATTATGCATTCTTGAGTAGTAAAACGATTTTATTTCTCACAATTAAACCAATCTATTATAATGATAGTTCGGAACGTTTCATCTAGAAAACAAAAATATGTGTAAAAAAAATATAAATGATTTTTCACGTTATTTCTTATAATAGTACCTTAATGAGGCTACAATGAATACTTGCCATCTAAATAATTTGCGCGATTCCAATAGTATTTTTGCAATCATTTATAATTTGTTGTGACAAGTTTTATACCTCAAACCACAGCCTTGAAACTTGACATCAATGAATTCCTTTGCAATAAAATTTTCATGAATGACTAGAAATTTCCGTTTTTCTTGAAGGTTATGAAAAATTACTATGAAAACTATATCTGAAATCATCAGTTTATTGAGTGAAATAAAATACATCATATAACAGTTTCCTCAGCAATATTTGAAGTTAAACAAATGCAATTAAATACAAGGAATATAATTATCGGGATATAAAGAGAAAGAAATATAAAACAATGTGTTCATGAGGTTCAATAAATTAGTTCAAATTCGATACAATAAACGCCATATATACAACTAAAATAATATATGAAAACATCATTTATTGTCTGGCTGTTTGAGAATGCATATGGAGACTACATGTTCACCCCTCAAATGAATTGGTCAACTTTTCTTGAGCAAACCTCTTCTTTTTTAGTCACTTTCAATATTTTATTGGAGGCGGTTGATGGAACCTTTGTGTTTGATAGGAATGTTCTCGTCTGAAACTAAACGAAAAAAATATATATTCATTTGAATTATGTAAATATTATTGAGTTATTGCGTTTTTATAAACACAGGTAAACTTGACATGTTTTTTAGATTGTATCTGATGCCGAACAAAAACTATGACTATGAATGTAGAATTTATACCTGCTCCTTGAGAGGTATCATTAAAATCGTGCAATAATGAATATGATTATATAACACTAAGAGAATTTGTTACGAAAAAAAATAAAGCAATAAATATCAAAATTCGACAAAGTTAATTGAAAATATTATCACAAAGTAGTATTACCTACAGCAAGAATGTGTCTGCTATAGAAAAATTAGCATAAAAAACACATTGGGACAGAAGTATGAGAAGAAAATAACATTTGTATTTGTATTTTTTTGAAGAATCTCTATTCCTCTCAACTTACCAAGAACTGTGGTTTTTCTCCTTTTGCGTCTTGTCCAAACTTCTTCAATATCTCGGAGTGCTAGATTCCAGTGCTTGTCAAAGGCTGTTACGTATCCTGTACAATGTCCTCGTATACTTCCGGCATTCCTTGTCCATACCTAGAAAAAAATATAAGCTTGAATTGAAAATCGAATTTTTTCAGATTTTAAGTGATTGAATGTCAATAATGAACGAGACAGTGAGGTTTGCATTTTTTCAAACAAAAATCACTAAACTATGTTTCTGAATATCTTCCATGAATTTCAATTGTCGATTCAGAGAACTTAAGGAAATACAATAAATTACCCGTTCAGACGAAATATTTGTTCATTCAAAAACTTTTGGAATAATATCAACGCTTCTGAACTTACCAAGGAGAATAATTTGCATCTCAAACATCTTAAAATTACTATGAGAATTCACAGTAACTTTTGCTCATTATTCCTATTATGAAAATATCTCGCGAAATAACCTTTTTATTTGTTTAGTCTTTTTTTTATTTTCTCGATTTTTTAACTCAAAATTGTCCGATATTTCGACACAAGGTATCAGGATGATGAAAAGTGATATAGCAAGATATACATAATTATCGAAAGATATTCTGAAACTCACAGCAGAAAATTTCGGGAATTTTCATAATTTTTTCGTGAATTATAGTTTTTGCCGATAAAAACTCTCTTTGATTCGGCATTTACTTCAACATCACTGTATTCTGGGGACGTAAAAATAAATCAATTGAATACTTTCTTGTGCAAAGTAACTAATTTATAAAAATAATACATTAAAAATAAACATTCTTGAAAAGAAATTATTGCATGACATATTTAGTACCAATAATTGAAGATAAAGACAAAATTTCCGATTTTTGAGTTCATCATGCGCTGTTTTCTCAGTCATGAAAATTTGTAAAGCTTGTCACTTCAATGAAACGTTTTTTAATTGTTTGTATACATACGTATACCCAAGCCCTAAAAGGAAATACTCAAATTGGCATTTTTTCGCAGCGAATGACTTAGAATCTAATGTAATCCCAAAGCGTTAGTTTATAGGCAAGAATGTGGAAAATCGCCTAGCGATAGTAATTATTTCTAGCATGCGGGGCTATGCACTCTACACATAATCCAAACCAAAAGGGTCAACGCACCGGCGTTGCGAAGCTGTCCCGAGTCTAGCGTGAATGTCCAGAGCTTTCGTTCGAGCTCGGATAGAAATGCTAGCGAAATTTTCTCATCCAGAGCGCATCTGAACTACTCCTATTTAGAATTTTTTTTAGGTTTTCACTCCCAGTCTCTGAAGTAGAAATAATTAAAAAAAAATTTATGGAGATGAAATGCTCCTGCGTAATTCCTTGCACTAATCGCCAGAAGCAAATTGGCTTTAAGAAAAATGTTGCCTAACAGTAAAACAAAAAGGAAATAAATTGAAAGAATATAATGTAACGTTTCGGTGTCTATATCAGACTCATTCTTCAGACAAACTTATACAATCTTTTGAATTGTGTTTGTAGTCTAATCGACATGAAAGTTGTCAACACATAGAGATGTTGATTTATTTATTTTTCCTTTTATAATTATCAGGTTCCGTCATTAGGATCATATGATGAACGAACAACACAAAGATTCCTAATGACGGAACCTGATAATTATAAAAGGAAAAGTAAGGAATCCACATGTATTTTGTTAGATGAAGTAGATTAATTTGGCTAATATTTTGTTGAAACAGATCGTATTTGGATTGAAGAAAGAAATGACATCAGGAAATTTAAAAACTAAATAAATCAACATCTCTATGTGTTGACAATTTTCATAGTCAATTAGACTGCAAACAAAAAAAACACAATTCCAAGGATTTACAAGTTTGTATGAAGGACTTTGATATAGACACCGAAACGTTACACATTATCCTTTCAATTTTTCCCTTTTTAAGTTTTACTGTTAGGCAACAATATTTCCAAAACCAATTTGCTCCTGACAAATTAGTGCAAGGATCTACGTAGGAGCATTTCATCTCAATTGAATTTTTTTTAATTATTCCTGTTTCAGAGACTGGGAGGTGAAAACCTAAAAAGTTTTTTCGAAATGTTGTTTTTTATTGGTTTATATTATTGTCAGATGGTGAGAACTTCTTTTAAACTTTTTTAGTTGATCGATTCATTCGAAAACTTTATCGGTTTTGATTTCATCAGAAATAAATAGTAATAGTTTTTATTTAAATGTTGACACAAAATAGTGACCAAAAATACCCATTGAATGTATTGTTCTATGATTCAAGTGGGGCCCAATGATATTAAAATATTATTTTGCTATATCCATTACTTTTGCTTGCGCTATTCAATGTTGCGCTCAGTATCGCGCCAGCCGTCACGTCACCTGGAAAACACTTTAGACTTTCAGAAGAACAACTTTGAGAATTTTGTCATTTCTGGGTATTCTCAAAAAAAAATTATCAATGACTTTGATCTATTTTTGGTTGGATCAATTGTCAAACGATTCATTTGATGTTTTTCAGCTGGATCTTATTATTGGAGCGCAGATGTTTTCAAAGTCAACTCTTTGATATTATGAAACGCTTCACCCCTGTATTCCTAAATTATGCTTTATTCAAAGTATGTTTAACTATCTTTAACAGCTATGGAAATTGCATGGATATTATTTCATCAAATGCTTCATCATCAAGAATTCAACAGCCACAATGGCACTAATCGTGTGTGCCAACTTACGATCACATTTTATAGTCACCAATTTCAGCATTTATGCACTATGAATTAAAAACTCATTGTACGAGGTTTCACCATGTTCCTGCAAACCGATATTCCTGTTTCCTAGTTTGCAGCCATGAATACTATTCTTGGATAGAGTCCTCTCATGTTTCACCATACAAAGGTCATTACTCCTAACAACAAAGCTTTTATGGATAAAACGCAAAGTTGAAAACCTTTGGTGTACCGACGTATCTTACGTTCTTCTATACGCGAAAGATCATAGAAAAGAGCAAACATTCAGTGCTAATAGTTGCTTTGTTTTGTTTACGAAGAATACCACTCTTAAATACCAGTGAAATTTGAGATTGCTTTTTATCTCTCCGAAGTCCAGAGAGAGAGAAAGCTCTAGGTACTTCACTCGATACAAGTAGAGATTATATCAGTAGTTTTTGTTTCACCAAGACAATTCATCCATTCTATTCATTTTCAATGGATGAATTTGAAGTCATTGACGACAGTACGCTTTTGATACCTACTTTAACTTATGAAAATTTGTTCTGTTTTCACTGTTTATTTGGTAACAACTTGTATTTCGCGATTGTATTGTATTTGGATGATTTATTGAAGAAAGAAATGACATCAGAAAATTTCAAAATCAAATCAACATCTCTATACATTGACAACTTCAATGTCAATTAGACTGCAAATGATAGAACACACACAATTCTGAATATTTTGCAAGAAGAAGGTGTCTAATATGGACACTGAAATGTAAATTGTCCTTTTTATTTATTTTTTTTTTTCACGAAATAGTGATTTTGCACTGCCGCGAATTTAATGCATACATAGATATCTAAACTTCCTTGGAAAAACTGACGTTCTCATATTGATGAAAATCAATTTTTTTATGTTTTCTCATAGAAACGTCACTATAATTTTTACTGTCATGACCACATTCCGTGATTGATTGAAATTACATAAAAAAAAACTGAAATTTCCATGATAATTTTCTATGAGATCCATATTTAATCATATAGACTTTAAATAACATTAACATTCATAGGTTTTAAATTCTGTTCTCGAGAATATTGATTGTGACATTACCTATTCTGAAGAGTTTATCTTGTGCGAAAAAAAAACTTGAAAATAAAGAAATGAACCATGTCTCATTCAAGCTGACCGAACTGTATCCATATGTAACATATTAGAACTGAGATTTAAAATAAAACAACTTATCTCGTGTCAATGAGTGCAGTACATCATATGACTCCAAATAGTTCTCGTGAGCTATTAACTTTGACAGCTAATATTATCCATTTCAACATCTCTACAAAGCACGGAATGAATAGGTGGTATCCAAAAATGTTTCTATCGAAGGACGAATCCAATTATTTTGGATGAATAACCTTAACCTAATGATTTTGGGACGAAAAATTCGCAAGGTAGCACAGAGTTTCAAAATATATTGTGTACGAAAATTTTCATGATTTACAGTAATGAATTTTATTTACCGTTAACTACAGCATGAAGAATGTTCTCAGGATATTATACTCAAAGTGAATAAGTTCTTTCAAAAAATTCCAATAAAAAATTGAATAATTTTCGAACAACCCACAATAAATAAGGGATCCGTCGGTTTTCAAAAAAAACTATTTTATCCACGAATTGTAAAATCCGTCTAATGTACGTTTCTGTGCTCAGCTCTTAATAATAACCATTAATCACAAGGGAATAATGAGATAATAATTCACTGCTGTCAAATGCTTCATAGATTTAGCTTTGATATGATATTCTTTAAAGTGGTATTTATTCAGTATTCCAAAGTACTCCAACTAACAAATATGTCATACATTATCAATCGAGGGCTAAATCTATTTCATTATATCAATTAATGCTTTTTTTATTACAAAATATACGATGACCAGTTCTCCAAAAATTTCTCATGTGCCAACTTGACTTTTTCCACGCTTGTCATAGGAAGGTCTTGTCGCGGTGGCCAAATGTTAAAATCTTCAGGAAATATATTCAGTAGTCGTGGATAAAGTATAGTATGCTACTCGCGTATAATGGCTGTTATTCTCTCGGTTATTTATTAATTTTCACCTCGCGAATAATAGCTATCATTCTATGCTCGTTGCATAATATACCATTGTGTAATATAAAATCAATTTTGGAAGATCTAGATAATTTTTCGATTTCACTACATCCTATTTTTAGTGAATATATTTTTATGTTGCATTTAAGTATTAGTATTTGAATAATGAACAAAATTCTGGACAAAATAGTTTAAGGACATGTTCTCAAAATGGGCGAATGCGCAAATCTATTCCGCTAGATGTAAAGAATTCATCATACATAAAAAAACCAATAATAATCTCATAAAAATGAGTCTAGAATAAAGCATAATATTACTTCTATAAAGCTTAGCTACGTATTCAACAAATCAACTCTGTATGTATTTTGGAGCCGAGCGTGATGCGGTCTTGACTGGGAAACCAAAAGTATGTCAATGTCAGTTATTCTCAGAGAGGCAAGGTTAGCTTTGATGATGTCATTATTCTGCGTAGACGCACATTGCAAATCTTTTTCGGCAATAACCTTGATCTTTATGTCTGATTACCTTGTTTGAATTCGCGAATGTTATATAAAATATTATAAGATGAGGATACACAACTGAATTTGTTGTTTGTTCGGGCATATACTAAAATAACATGAAGGATATTACAAAATATGTTCTCTAGATCAATTCTTCGTCTATGCTTATTTGTGATGCTATAAAAAACAAAAATGATTTGAAGGCGCTAAATGGTGAAAGCGCAAATAATTATATTTTACAAATTTTTCAAAAATTTGTTTCTAATGCTATGCAAATATTCGTTTTGTCCACTTATTGTTGAAAATCGAGTTAGAATACACATTTTTTAAGATTACATACTTCTATTTCATTCATATGCATGAAAAATTTTATTTTGAAATGAAAATCGATGGATTTTTCTTTCATAATAAATGGGTTAAATTCATGCAACATTTCGAAGTTTGAATGAAGTTTCACGTTATACTGTCTGCTACCATAAAGCAAATATATCACAGAGTTAATAACCAGATGTAGAAATAATAAAGTAGCAACAACAAATGCAATAAAAAGGTGAAGCACAAAATTCTGATATTCAGAAAAGATTATTTCAGAAAGAAAATTGATACTCATGAAATCATAGTAATTACCTATACCTATATATAAATGCATGCAGAATAATTATCTGTCACTCATGAAATATCGATTGAAACATAATCTGGAAGGATTCTGCATTTCTAGAAAACTTGTTACGTTTTCACTTCCAGTCTCTGAAATGGAAAAAAATTCAAAACTTTCAATTAAGATGAAATGCTTCTGCGTAAATCTCTGCACTAGTTTGTCAGGAGCAAATTGGTTTTGAAAAAATTGTTGCCAAACAGTAAAACTAAAAAAAGGAAATAATAAAAATGATAATGTAACGTTTCGGTGTATATATCAGGCAAACTTGTGAAATCTTTGGAATTGTGAATTTTTCGTTTGCAGTCTAATTGACATTGAAAGTTGTCAACACATAGAGATGTTGAATTATTTAATTTTGGAACTTCCTGATGTAATTTCTTTCTTCAATGAACCCAATCCAAATACGATACATTCCAACAGAACAGTTAGCCAAATTATCTACTTGATCTAACAAAATACATGTGGATTCCTTAATTTTCCATTTATAATTCAGATTCCGTCATAAGGATCTCTGTTGTTGTTCCAGTTTCATCGTACGAGTATAATCTCATGACAAATAATTGCAAAAATTTACGCAGGAGCATTTATCTCAATTAAAAATTTTAGTTATTTCTGCTTCAGAGATTGGGGGTGAAAACCTAAAAAGTTTTCTGAAACTCATAAAATAGTCTTGTCAGATACCATTCGGGCATCTAATTTTTCCTGTGAAAGAATCCAAAAACAGTGTCAAAATCTCGTTTTCGATTCGAATTTTTGTTGCCACAAGACTCGTGCTTTTTGTCAAAATATTACTTAGCAACGTGTTTTTTAGTTTTTTTTCGGAAGAATTAGATGCCCTATGATATTACTCACGACAAAACTCTATATTGTCTCATACTGGAAATTTCATTACAAATAAAATACCTTATATGTTTCTAGATAATAGTAAAAAAGAAAATTTCGACTTTGAGCATTCCTCTCTGATATCTTTTTACGTTTTTACATCAATAGAGGCAAGAAAATCTTGTCAAGGCCGAAGCAGCTACGCGATGTGTTTCTGACCAACTATTGGCTCGTTTCCATATAAGCAAAACTAGAATACGCAAAGAGAAATCATTTTTCTGTAGAAGATACCAATCTGCATATCCTGAACCACTTGTATCACTTTTGCGACAGATGGTACCGAGATATCAATGCGCACTTCGTTTTATAAAAGCAACCGGCTGACGTAAACTTTCACTGGACGAAAGTGAATGTTTCGAATGTAAGCAATCAATTTTCTCTCCTCTAACGCTTCTGCAAAAAGTCACGCTTGTAACGATGCATTTATTAGATCTCTGGCAATCCTATTTTTCACTTTCATTTAGCGGAATTGCTTTATTTTCACGAAAAGTGAAATCGAGTAAAATGATATTACGCTACCACGACGAGCTAATATAATGGTTATGGTTGTTGTGGTTCTGTAATTGATCTCGTCTGCTGTTTTTCTTTAAACCCGTATGAACTCAAAATGACGACTTGAGATTAAACATGTTTTTGAAGCAGAGATCTCAGTCTAGGTCATGTTAGTGTTGGTCAAGATTACTTCACATAGCAGATGGTGATTGATGATTGGCGATCATGTCTTTCGTATGCGAACATGAATTATTGGACTGCAAGCTTCAAAAAGGTTAATTTTCCATTAAAGATGATGACTGATCGGGAAGGCCAGTTTCTGTCGGTCCCCGAAAGATCGGAGTAGTTCATGACATGATTTTACAGACCGTCGAATTATACTGAACGGATATCTGAAGCACTGAATACTTCATAAGAATGCGCTCGTTATACAGGGAGAGTCCCATAATTTTTTTCCTAGCGGTCCTTCCTACGAAGATACGACCTCCTAAATGACGCCACTGGAAATCCATTACAGTGAAATAATTTCAAGCTACTCGAAATAATTTTATGAAAATTTGAATGTATGATTAATAGTATTAAGGACCTCTTAAATTACCGCACTCAAATTTCAATTAGTTGTTCAGTTTATCAGGGGCAGACTGGGTTGTACATTTTAATGCTTACATTTTTCAACACCCTAATGATGAGGTGCTGAAAAAAAAAATTTGGATACCTTGAACATTAGGCTAAAGAAAAGATACTCTTGTTCAGTGTTGATGAAATGAACCGATTAAAAAAATAATGAAAGAAGTAAGTAATTGAAATTTATTCCACTAAAATGAATTTCCAGTGGCGTCATTTAGGTGGTGGTATCTTCGCAGGGAGGGCCGCTACGAAAAAATTATGGGAACTTGTCATCTTATTTTTTTATGTTCTATCTGAATCCGAGAGATTTCCCACATTTCCGAGACTTCCTGTATAGTTCACGTCAATTCTGGAGAAAAATTTCTGAAAAATGGATACCCAAATTGTTGAAGAGTATTGTTGAAGAGTAACGTCCATGATTATAAATATTGAATGATTGTTTACAGGAATTTGGACCAGTTTTATTTTGATTTTTTAAATACTTGCCAACGTTTCGAATCTTTTGTGATTCTTCCCCATGGCTCGATATTCATATCAATCAAAATATCGTCATATATTTCTTTCGTTCATTTTTTGTTTGAAAGTCAATTCTGATGTATCCAAATGTTTGAATGTTTACCAAAACAGTGTAATGGTAGATGCGATGCTTCTACCTCGATTTGAAATGCTTCTGTGCTCGATTTGAAAACGATGTAGGTTTCTTAAACCGACTGGTTACTACGGATGAAACTAAATTTCCAAGATCCAGAAAACAAAGCAACAATCAATGAAATGGCGACAGTCTCGTTCTCGAATTCCTAAGAAGTTTCGTGTACAAATATCGGCCGGAAAAAATCTTGCTTTAGTTTTTTGGGATTGCCATGGATAGTCATGATTGATTTTTTGGATAAGGGTAAAACAATAGCTGGAGATTATTATTCGGCATTACTGACCACTCTACGGAAAAAATTAAAGCAAACGACGCGGAAAACTATCCAGATGTCTTTGGTTTTTGCAGGACAACGCCCCAACACAAATTTCATGTTGCCATGCGAAAAATACGTGATTTAGGGTTAGAATAACTAGAACACCCCCCTATTTCACTTGTATGACTTGAATCGACAAATTTCATGCGAAAAATAAAAAACCTCATTAAATAATGATACAATTATGAATACATCAATCTTAATTCACTTCCTACCACTCTGTGGAACATAATTAATGGAAGAAATAGACGTTATATTACATTCATTAAAGATTTATCTCAACGCTGATCGATCATTCATCAATTTCAGGAATCGACCAGATGAAAACCATCAGTAAAAACATTAAAAAAGTACTAGCAATATTGAAAACGGTAAAGAATATACTATCTTCACCTTGGCGCACCTGATGACCGTCGTGCGGGCAAGGCGTGGTAACCTTGCTTCCGACCTCGACGGAACCTCGCGGAACCAAGGTCCATGAAAGTACCACAGCGCGATATTTGTGTTGTTTTTATACGTATTATCAATCTTCTCATCAGAGACGTATCCGTTTTTCGTGGATCTTCTTTTGTTTTGTAACATTCGATCATTTAAGAGGAGCAGGAAGTTGATGGTTATATCCTGGGGGAAGACGTTTCACCAAAATAAGGCGTTTTACTTTTCTATTCGAGTTGTTGGGTGTTGAATTCTTCATCTGAATGAAGAGCATTGATTTTCAAATTCTTGCAGATATTCTCTTTCATCACTACATAGTATAAAATAAAGTCGCTTTCTCTGTCCCAATGTCCCTTTATATGATTAAATCTTTGAAACTACGCAACGGATTTTAAAGCGCTTTTTTTAATAGATAAAGTGATTCAAGAGGAAGGTTTATATGTATGATAACATCCATTAAATAGTGGAAAAGTACTTTTATCTTTGAGATTCTAATGTGATGTCCGTGTGAAGCCGGGGCGGGTCGCTAGTTTTGTTATATAAGAGAATCAGTTAAATATTTATATCATGCAGGAACTTCAATACATTGTTACTCATATGGTCAATGCGAACTGCTTTGAATTGGCATTGATCATTTCACTGTGAAATCTCAGCTCGATTGATTCGACAAAGTATCCGAAAAAGTTCAGGATTCAGGAAAAGTTGAATTCTATAGATCTGTAGATGCGATCGCCTCGAAATTTTACATGCACTTTCAGTATATCAATCTTCATTTACATGATGAATTTCACTCGAATCCGATATCTTGTTATGAAAATATAAAGATTTTCTTTTCAATATTCCAATTGATTTTTCTATGGTACCTATATGGGGGTTCTATGGCAACAAAAAACTGAATAGTATATTATGCAACGAGTGAATAAAAGCCATTATACGCAAGTAGCATACTATACTTTATCCACAACTACTGAATATATTTTTTGAAGATTTCAACATTTGGCGACCGCGACAAGACCCTGCTATGACAAGCTTGAAAAAAGTCAAGTTGACACATGAGAAATTTTTGGTGAACTAGGGCCTATTGCACCAAATACTTTGCAACTTTTCACGCATTCATAATTGAAAAGTGCAATGTGAAAAGGCAA
Organism: Propylea japonica; assembly: GCA_013421045.1. NCBI lineage: Eukaryota > Metazoa > Arthropoda > Insecta > Coleoptera > Coccinellidae > Propylea > Propylea japonica. Next base: position 65,683,285 of record CM024244.1, on the reverse strand, counting down.
GTGCAAAGTGGATAACACTTCGCAGCAATTGAATGTTGGGAGAAATGTTGTGCAATATTATATATTCATTTTTGAACTTCGTCAGAATGTAAAGTACAAAGTGAAAAGTTGCAAAGTATTCTGGTGCAATAGGCCCACGATCATTGTAAAATTAATAATAAAAAATGCTTAGATCGATATAATAAGAGTAGATTTGGCCCTCGATTGACAAGGTTATACCCATATTTGTCAGATGGAGTAGTTTGAAATAATGAAGAAATACCAATTTAAAGAATCTTATATCAAAGCTAAATCTATGAAGCATCTGACAGCAGTGAATAATATCTCTTAAATACTTGTGATTAATGGATATTCTTTTGGCCCAGCCCACAGACTTGAAATTGCTAGATTATATAGTAGTCGAGGATAAACTATTATCATTAAATCAGTCTTGTCACTGAATATAAAAGTGACAAATTTCAAAAATTGATATGTGATGAGAAGAATGTTGGAAGTTTGATCATAAATTATTTAATGAGTACTTTAATCATTGTTTGATATTTTTTATTAATAGTTAGAGGAAACTATAAATATAGAAAATATAATATAGAAGTGTAGAAACATAGTTGTTTGAATTGAAACAAGCCCTTCGCCGAGAGCCCAAATAAAAATACATTACTAGTTGGATATTATGTATGCTAATTCTGCTTCGTGTAATGCAGACAATCGAAATTATCTTCGGGCTAAATACAGCACTGCGTTTTATATTATCTAGACGATGACTGTGTGTGTAATACAGGTATTATGTGGGTATAACGCGATAATCATATCGGTTTATTCTTGCAGCGGTTCACCTCGAGACATCAAGACAGCTGGAATGTCACACATAGAAGGTCCGAAATTTGAAGGTGAAGTGCAAAAAAAAATCACATGATATTTTCATAAACGAAAAATATGAAGGTGTGGTCGAAACTCGAATTATTAAGGTGGGGTGGGATAAGCGAAAATTCTTCCGGTGTAAAGCAAAAATTATTAACTTTAGAATTTAAAAAAGGGTCACAAACAACATCCACGTAATTTTTGAAATATGGTCAATGATAATAATCATTGAGGGTTAGAAAAATGTTAAAATCGGTACTCTGGAGTTCATTTAGAGCATCGCTTCAAAGTTTACAAGATTATGCCATTCAGAGAAGCTGGAGCTATTTCGATCTTTTGGATCTCATCAGTACAGAGAAACAGCTGAATGAATCGAAATATCTAGGGCCCTGAAATCTTCGCCACCCACAGCACCGTATAATACTTTTTGACAACTATTTTCAAGAAGTAACGAAGGTTGCTTTATCAATGTTTCAGAAAATTCAAGACATTTCCCATCATCAAGAATTTCACGTCAAGAAAAATAATGATTGTGTGTCCAATAAATTCATTTTCTCTTTCTGAAGTTTCATGTTATTTGAAATAATTCTGCAAATTTTGATTGAATCTCACATATTCCAAAGCATATTGCGTTAAAATATGAAAAAACTACATCTAACCTTGAAATATAGTCTTAAATGATTTGTTAAAATCCATTTACCTTCACCACCATTTTCAGGACTACCAATATGAATATGATGATTGATTTATTAGCCTTGATTTATATCTAACAGGTCGAAACAAAATTGGTTATAAAAGTCAGCGAAAGAATTCGAAATTTGAATATCAAATTCAGGAACATTTTCCTTGAATACTAATAAAACATTGAAGGATATCTGCTTGAGAAAATACATCAATTTTATCTGGCAATATTTGTCGATTCGTCAGAAAAATTCCTCAACTTCCTGGAATTAATATACTAATTTTCCTTGTAGATAACCGACAATTTACGAAAATTTGTTTATTCTAATCGGTAAACATCGATAGCGAATAATTCTGCCATATCCATAAAAGTGTTCAACATTCCACCAATCCTTCGATTTGTCCACTAGGACAACATGATAATAAAATAATGAAGAAACTATGATTAATACCCTGATTATAGATAAATCAAGAAAAGATTACATATTTAGTCGATTATTTTTATAGTCAAAAATGATAATATCGATTCTCTACACAGTTTTCAATGATGATTGAAATATTCGTACATAAATTTTTTTCTGGTGATTTTTGTTCGAGAATTTAAATTTTTTTCAACGAATATTCCAACAGAAATCATAAATTCGAAGATTCTGAAAATCAAAAAAAAAATTTGAAATTGTAGAACTGAAAAAAATCTAAAAATTTTTCTATTAAACAAGCTTCAATATGATTCATAACTGTTACAAAATAAATAATGTTCAAGCTATTTACTAGATGAAATGACTGTTACAAAATTTTTTACTCTAGTTTTTGCTTCATGTAGCTAGTATGTTTAAAATTAAATAAAAAAGATTTTAGAAAGATTTGTAATAGAATTATTATTGCTCATTTAGATGAATTACGAATCGTTTAACTTTCTTGAAACTAGTATAACCCTAAAAAAAAAAAATTGATTGAGTATCTCTTTAAGATTCACCACGCTTATTCAGGTGATGCAGACTCGAACCAAGTGACGCAAGAACTTGCAACTTTGTTGAAAATTGGCGATTTATTCAAAAGATATCCTCGATACAAGGTCGTTCTCAACGAAATATTATAAATTTTTGATCATGATTCACAATGTCAAAGTCATGACCGAAAGAACGTTAGGTGTGATCTGCTGCGAATTGTTTATTCGAGTAGAATATTGAAAATTTGCATACTATCAATCATATCATATCAATGAAATATAATAATTAGTCAATGTAAATGAAAAGAACACATAGTTTTTTAATAGGAGATCTGAAAAACTCAGAATACAATGAACCCAAAAAGAGTTTTTTCGCAGCTAACCGCGAACCCATATTGAAAAAATAAATTCCATAAAAATTCATAGCAGAACATAATAATGAAAACTGGTTTCAACAATGTATATTAAATAAATTATTGTTCAATAATTGCAAGCTTCAATTATATGTATTTTCTCTCCTGTCATGAATTTTATCTATTACAGTGGAACTTCCCTATAACGAACTTCGTTCAAGACAATGACATTGAATTTAAATTCATGTTAAAAACACCCTCTAAAACGAAGTAAATTATCTCTATAACGAAATATTCAGAGAATATCTCACTCTTTGAATGGGTATTGGTAAGAAGGTATAAGGGTGGGTTTCTTCCGAAAATTTTCTGGACGTACGTAATAAATACCGAACTTAAACTAAATCATTACGGCGGTCAGAGAGATCCTTCTAAATCAGTTTTAATACACCCCCGGCTGTTTGGTTTCAATCTAACCATTCCGCTAGTGTGGAAAGTTGTGCGAAAATGTCTAAAATCAGGTGCTTAACTTTGAATGATAAAATTTAATTTCAGTGTATCAGTGAAGTCTACCGAGACATTGCCAACTATAGAGACAAATTTTCTGTATAACAAAATGTTTTTATAACGAATTTTTTTGCGGATTTAGCGCTTTCGTTATAGGAAGTTTCCACTGTACCTATTTGTCCATTCACTGATTCAGAAAACAATTCTGTCAACCTACATTTTCCAATGCAAAATTCCCCTTCATTTCGGAAAATCTACCAAATTTTCAAAAAGAATCCAATGAATTTGCAAAAATATTGAACAAGTCAATTCTATCTAACAATCCTCTATATGGTTCATTTTTGACTGAATATCAATGCATCTTGCACTCATCGTAATATAAATAACTATTTCAGAATTATTCCTATCTTAAACTACTAGAAACGTTGCAGCTTCTGTGAATGCTTGTCCGCCCACGTTTTCTTACAATCAACTAAATGATCAAACAAAACATTCGTTTCAAACACAGAAGAAAGTTTTCTCGAACATAAAGCGGTCCAAACCGACGTGACAAAATTCTATATTTACACAATAACGTCAAGTGAAAATAGGGCAACTCTATTACCAGATTAATTATATGTTATGCAAATTATGCCTGTAGTATCTATCAGGAAGAAGTAGTGACAAGGTTAGGTATTTCGCAGTTAAATTGACGAATTCCATAGGCGCGATAAAAGCTAAGAAAGTCTTGGCCCACATTGAAGTGAACCAGACATGAATTTAACTCAGACCATTGTCAAAAACCATTAATTATCTCATACGACCCACATGTTGGAAATTGCGTCAAGGACCAATCTATACTCATGTTTTATTCATGGTTAGATAGATCAGACCATGAGGAAGGTATACGCGAAAACTAGTATCGCAAATGGTCAAAACAACTTTGGTCGAATTACGATGATACGCATATGAAAAACACTGCGATATTATTTTATGAAATTTAGATTACAATTCATTTTGATTTATTCTTCCGTTCCTTGTGAATTATAAAAACTGAATTGAATAGAATTTCATCAATACTACTGTCTCTTTGAATGGATCATAAAACGTGCCAAAAAGTAACATTACTTGTCAATAATTCTTGTACGAAAAATTATCAAGAAAAATACTCACAGACGCTGTTTTTTAATTTTCCATTTTTTCACCCCCTAAGCAATTTTTTTCCTCAACAATTCTTCGTTCAAGATTTATTGACGAGTTATATTACTTCTTGGCAAGCTGTAAACAAATGCGAGTGACTTTGTGAGATGATTCTTCTATGAAAATGAATAGGGGTAGTTCATATAATTTTTTTTTTCGAAATCGACCCCTCTTTCAAAATACAGCCCTTGGAAGGCGATGACGAGTTGACAGTTTTATTTTTTTTTCTACAAGCGTGCACTTTCATTCTCTTTCCCGCACGTATTTCAATTCGTAAAGAGTCACATTGCCAAACAGTGTGGGAAAAACCCCTGCTATTCCATTACCGCACGCAAATGCGTGTGGTAATGGATTAGCAAGGGGTTTTCTCGCACGCTTTTTCTAAAGAATAAACTGAATAATGATTATATCTCTATGCCACCACCGACGTTTACTATGGAAACGGCATGTGAATAAGACTTGTCAGAGACTTTTGTCATTCATGTGTATTTAGAATGATCAATTCACATTTGATCTGTGTGTTGAAATCGATCTCGTATAAGCGCTTGTAGAAAAAATATTGTTCCTACTCGTGCGGAAAGTGTTTTTCCCGCACTCAACTGCTTACCCAAACTCCGCTTCGCGTCGTTTGGGTAACGGCAGTTTCGTGCGGGAAAATATCACTTTCCGCACTTGTTAGGAAAATAACTATTTACGGCTTCTTAAAACACTGAGTCATAAAACAATACATGAAGCACTAAGTGGATGTTACTCACACAAATTTTTAAGATCTCCTAACTTCATTATTAGGGGTTGAAAATAACAACCCCTATGATTTTGTTCAAAAATTGTTTTCGTGGAATAGATTTTCGAAAAATAGAATTTTCTTATGGTTCCCCATTCAATTCTGGAATAAACAAGTTTTTGGCAAAATTTCGATATTTTCTCGGAAAAATCAAAACTTACAAGTAGTTATGATCACTGTTCATTACATTTCATCGTATAAGTGTTCCATAGAATGAATATTCTTAAGATATTGTATGTCTATGACAGGAGATAAAAGCAAAAGTGCCATCTGCATTCTAATGAACTACCATTTTTATAACTGAGTAATTTATTTTATTACTGCAAAGTATTTATTGAAAAAACCAAACTGATCTAAAACTGAAATTGTAGAAAGAATCATAGAAAAATCTTTTTTTTCTGTCAAAACCAAGTCTGAGCATAAACAGTATCTTAGAATATTTATTCTACGGAACATACGATGAAATGGAATGAACAGTGATCATAACTGCTTGTGAGTTTTGATTTTTCCGAGAAAAGTATCGATTGTATCGAAATTTTACAGAAGACTTTTTTTCTCAGAATCGAATGAAAAACCATAAAAGAATTTTATTTTTCGAAAACCTATCCCACGAAAACAATTTTTGAAGAAAAATCATAAGGGGTTTTTCTTTTCAACACCTAATAAAAACTTATGGGATCAAAAAAAAATTGTGTGAGTAACATCTACTCGATGATTCAAATTATGTATAGTCTCTCACGACTCAGTGTTTTTTTGGACTCCTAAAAAATTTAAAAATTGTCAACTCGTCATCACCTTCCAAAGGCTTGGGGTCGATTTCGAAAAAAACTTATATAAACCACCCCTACTTATTTTCATCGAGAAATCATCTCCCTAAGTCCCTGGCTTTTGTTACAGACACTCTGTATAAATATTTGTATGTGCAATTATCATTTTCCTTCTTTAGAACGAAACCTTTTTTGTGAGAATAAATAATCGAGTTATATGAATATTACGAGGCAATTTCAAAACGACAAGAAAAATTCAATAAACCAATAACAGCTATCAAATGTTCGAAATATTAACTAACACTATACTGAATAATAGAAGTTATCAAAAAACTATCCACCTTTATAAACTAAATTGTTATACCTTACCTGACGATTGAAACCATTAACCTCATAAAAAAGAGACTATTAAAAATAAAATTTCCCGAATTAAATTCACAATTCAATACATTCTCTTAGCGCACATATTCGAGAATCTATTTCCTTGTTATTGTGGACTTCAAGGCTATATTCTAGTATCTCATTGTGGGCCATTAGGACAAGGTCGCCAATACAGTCAACTACCATGAGATGAATCAACAGATATTTATTTGTGAGGGAAGAGAGTTGAGAATTATTAATTAATTCAATTCGAAATTCACGTGTAGCCGAATTTTGTATTCTATGAATTCGTCGAAAAGCAAATTCGGACAGGAAACGAATGAATATTCAGCGAAACTGGTAATATTAAAAAGGAGAAATTGATGAAATTGGAATTATTCGTATCACTAATTACTACATTAGAGAATTATTATGATAATTAATGAAGCAAAATGTGAACGGTAAGCAAATGAGATATCGGAATAAAATATAGTAACTATGTTCTCATACACACTCGTTGATGATGATCTTGAAAGAATACAATTTGAAATTAGCGACTGTTTGCTGTCCCGAAGACATGAAAGCATTTGCATATATTTTGTTTAATATGGCATTGCAAATTTCTCGTACATCAAATAATAAAAAAACGTTTTTGTACAACTGTCAAAAAACTTGACATTCTTCATCACTATGGATGCGTAAATGATTACTTTTTTTCACCGTTGAAAAAGTCTTTTTAAACGGTGAAAAAAAGTAAATACCGTTTAAAACCTTCAAAAAAGTATTTTTTATTGTCTTCAATCATTTTATATTTCAGACAATGTAAATTCACATTCACAGTTGTACAAAAAATGTTGTTTGTATTTCGTGCGTATAAAATTCGTGTTTTTATGGCACATTCGAGTTAATTTTACTCATACACTCATTTTACGCACTTAATACAAAAATTAATATTTTGTACAACTGTCAAAAAACTTAACTTTTCTTAATAATTATGGATCCTCAATGATTACTTTGTTTTAACGTTAAAAAAAACTTTTTTTCTGTGACGGGGAAAAACTTCGACATTTCAAATCTCTTGACAGGTCACAAATATAACTTTCTACGAAATTACTTTTTTCCCTGTCAAAAAAGTGAGTCTCTATGTATCCTGGAAAAAAGTACTCACTGTTTTGCCCCGGGAAATAAGTAATTTCGTGAAAAGTCATATTTCTTTCACTGTTAAATGGTCGTTATTCCTGTCACAGAAAAAAATAGTGTATTATACATGGGAAAAATATCAGAGTTAAGCTCTCGGTTTATTGTCTCCCGAGCTAAAATCTAATACTTTTTTCCCTTGTATAATAATAACTATTTTTCACCGTTGAAAATGTAGTTTCTAAAGTAACGACACAGAAAGATCACTGAATACATAGAAATATTGTATCGGAAGCATTATTTTTAATAATTATATTTCAGACGACGTAAATTCACATTTACAGTTGTACAAAAAATGTTATTTGTATTTGGATGCGTATTAAATTCGTGTTTTTATGGCACATTCGAGTGAATTTTGGCCTCGACCTGCGGTCTCGGTCAAAATTAACACTCTCAGGTGCCACGAAAAAAACACTCATTTAACGCACTTAATACGAAAATAACTATTTTTCTACTAGGCAGCAGTTGGAATTATCTGAGTAGTTTAAGTGACGTTTTCTGTGAAAAATTTAATATATTGTTGACCCATTTAAATGTACTTTTAAAGAATCAAATGTGTTATCCACCACTAAAGATTTTCATTTTGGACAGTTCGTATTATTCCTAATTGAATTCTAAAGTTCTAAACAACCAAAAATCCAACAAATATGTAGTTCATCCGAAAAGTTTCATTTCAGCATAGAAATCAAGATACGTTGACCCATTTGGCTACGCCATTTATTTCCCACCAAACCGTGATATTCCATATTTTAACCGCGCGTATTTTTTCAGAACATTCGAACTGAAAGATTTTAATGAAATAAAGCATATCCGACCTTACTTCAATGTTGAATGACAGGTTTTCATTGGTCGTATTTTAGAAAGGTTAATTTAATACGTGTTCAATGAATACAAAACAAAATGTTGAATGTTACAGCGAAGTAAACGGATCGAATTTGGCCATGGCGTTGACCATGATACACAGTCGACCAAGCGAGTCGTAAGCGACACCAAAACGCTTCTTTCCGACACATAGCTACGTGTTATCATACGCAACTTACTAGCAAGAAATTCCACTAAACTTTTTGCCATCGTTTTCCTTGTTGAGCAACATTGGTAATGATATACAGAGGCCATCCGCGATGACTATTGATACCAGTTGCCATTGACGGCTCTTTAATTGGTCATAGAAAATTGTTGTCTGCACTCGATGTTTTTGAATCGATGATATTATGCTGTCCGTAAGGTATTCAGGAACTGAGAGGGATTATTTATGGATTTATACCGTGCGTTACATAATGATAATGATAATTATCATATTGATGTTAGGGTGTGTTGAATGAAGGGTAACGAAAATACAGGGTGTCCGTAAGCGAATGCGAGGGAGTTTGGGAGATGATTCTTGATGAACTAAGCAGCGGTAGTATATTTATTTTTTTTTCGAAATCGACCCCCCTTCCAAAGATACTGCCTTTGGAAGGCGATGACTAGTTGACAGTTTTCAGGTTGAAAAAATCAACCCCTCATGATTTTCGTTCGAAATTTGTTTTCGTGGGATAGATTTCGAAAAATTTATTTTAAAAAAATGTGTGAGTAACATCTACTCAAGAGTCATATTATGTACAGTTGTATAGGCCAGTGCTTTCCAGATCTCCTAAAAAAATAAATACTGTCAACTCGTCATCGCCTACCAATGTCTGTATCTTGGAAGGGAGGTCGATTTCGAAAACAATTTATATAAACTTCCCCTGCTTATTTTCATCGAGGAATCATCTCACTAAGTCCCTCGCGTTTGTTTACAGACACCCTGTATCACTCCGAACTCCTCAAAATGCTATAGGCAGGGTCAAGGATGTTAAATTATTTCAATTGATTAACTTTGAACCAATTATTGAAATAAATTTTGTAGATACCACTAATTAATTTACACTTTTATCCATGATGGAATATGAATACTTCTGTCGGACTTCATTGTAGAAAATTGAATGAAAGAATGTATCTACAGGGTGTTTTGCAATTGCGTCGAGTAAAGCATGGTCCGAAAATCTATGGTCACGAAAGATATGGCGATTTTCCCACTTTTTGAAATTTTCGGCTTCGTTATCAAAAATAATTAAATTTGTACAAAATAATGACTGTATATATTCTAAGAATATTTTTTCAGAAGTTGAGGAGATGGTATTCATTCCTTGCGAAAAAATATTCACTGAAATTCTGATAACCCGAGTGTTTACAGGGTCATAAATAGCTGCACCTTTTTCCTCATAAAAGCTTCATGAAAGAATGGGAATTTCTCGAAAAAAGTATCATGAACTTAGTTTCGAATGTAAGTAAAAACTTCCCTATTTAGTTAGCTTTTCAAAAAGTACATACGTCAATAATTTCTTCATGCAATCAAAAACTATGACGGGAAAACCGAACAGGTGGCAGTTTTTTTTGAGAACCATTCAGAATAAAAGCATTACAGAAATTAATTTTCTGGAAATTCATCGAAATATTGAGAATAATGATGTATTGTCATGAAGGCAAACTCTGATTCGAATTAATGTAGAAAATGAAAACTTTCTCTCTTCAATTCTAAAAGTCAAATTATGAGCCTTCTTACAATCCTTTATGACTATATTATTCAAATGAAGAGAATAACAAGTGTGAATTGATATTCAAATAGCAAAATATCTAATTTTCAATGAATAACAAATTCTCAATTTGTATATTAAAAGATCCGGTTTGATCAAAGCAGTAAATTGAGAAGTTGGATCACATTGGAGTTTATCACTACTATAATATACCGCTGAATTCAGGTATAGAGAAATAAGGAAGTAATTGATCGGTTTACTTATTCGGTTAAATTATATGAGTCAGATATAGATAAAAGTAATTTTCATTTGAGAATTATTCAAATTTCAAGACCACTGATATCCTGTTTGGATTCCACTACGAATGATAGTATGCCTTGATTTTATGTCGAACTGAATATCAAAACCGATGTATTTTGGTGTGTTTTCTTCCTTTACTTGTTTAACACATTTTACATGACTATTTCAAAAATACATGATGTTTTCCAGTAGTGTCGAAGGTTTGATGTGCTGCTGAATTACATCAATTACACCATTTCCCGATTTTATAATTTTTTTTATATTGAGAAAAACAATGACGTGAATTAGAAAGCTTTTGCGTTGCTTTTTTCAATGGATTATTTTCTATAGAATCACTGATGAACCATCTTTCTCAATGAACTCAGAAGATTTTCATTTCGAAACCAAAAACTAAAGCAAAAATAATCCTCCAAAGCAACCAAAAGAAAATTATTTATACATCGAAAAGAGGAAAGAATACAATCTCTTTTCTCCTCAGACAATTTTCGAAACACGATCAACTTTCAAAAAACAGAACGAAATAAATGAACTACATATTATTAAGTTATGTAATTATGGTGGAGACAGGAGTATTTACGATTGCTGATTTCATGATATCTCATTCTAAATAAATATTTAATTTATAGACACCTAGATCACTTCCCGATGATAACGTTGAAAATTATCTCTTACCTTTCATGAATTGAACATTAAATGAAGAAATTCACTGCACAAAAACCTATAGAGAGGTACTTTACCAATTCTTGCATGATTAGTTTAGGGATATCGCTGAATTTTTTTTAATTCTCCGAAAACCAGAATAAAAATGAATTGATTATGATGTCAAAAATATTTGGATCGAGAAGTTTTCCAAGGAGAATGAATGCAGCGAACTCTAAAAATTTCCAGTCTTAGAGACTCTGATATGCAAGGTGCTATTCAAATATTGGCGCTAGTACTGATTAACACTCAATATTGACGAATCAGCTCATATCGATAGAAATATCAACAATATAGGCAATAATAGTGCAATACGATATTGAATCAATCAATAAATCCAATATTTTAAAGTAAGCAATAGAAAAGATAGACAAGTTCTATACGAAATATTAATTTATAAATAAACATACTACCTTTATTTTCAGTTTTTCATCCACACACTTTTTCAGCAATTTCAGAGGTCCAGTCATTTTCTCCATTCTAGTGAAAATATTTGTTTTTTCTTTTCGAACAGTTTTCACTGGCACTGAAACAAGAAATTTTTATATGTATATAGAGAAAAACATACACGGATTGAATTCTTTTCATGAGTTCAAAAATCATTGACAGAATTTGAAATTTTTAATTCACACCAACTAACAGCCTTTTGGTCATTGAATATTAACTACATTCAACCATAGATTGATTTAACTTGAGTTATTTTCGTTCGTTTATTATTGAGCAATTTTTCTTTACTTCTGATATGAATTTCAATTCATTTATTTTATAGTCCCTAGTTCTTAAAATCAATTAATAAACCTTGCTGGTTAAAATGCTATCCAAATCCTCAAGGTCTATTGTCCCCCCTTACAGAGCTGTTCTGACTACACCCTTTACATCTTGCCTTCCAGTTTCAGATATCTGATGAAATAAAAGATCTGTGAAGGCTCCAACGAGACTAGTTCCTCACTCTTAGAAGTTTCTTGTTCAAGGCATTCTCTCCTTAGGCTCGCAATGCCAAAGCATCCCGTGACTAGGTGAATGGGGGTTTTTTCTTCCTCCCCAGAGAACCTACACTCGTCAGTGTCCAATAATCCCATCCTCAACAGGTGCTTCCTGAGGCGACAGAGTCATGTAAGAAAGCCAGTGAGAAGGTGTAATTGTTTCTCACCAGATCCAGATATCTTTTGGATCTTGTTGTTTCAAAGTTCCAAAGGAACTTAGTGGAATGATCCATCCCTGGGAGATTTCGCCAGAGTTGAGAGAACCCCGGTTCACTTAGATATGGAATTCCTCATCATTTTAAGCCTGCGCAAAGAATGTCTTGGGCAAGAGAATTATGGAAGAAATCTTGTCGCCTTGAATCACTCTCAAGTATTACAGTTCATTACGACTGTGGAACTGGGGAGAGAGCTGTAGAGTAACAGTTGTGAAAAACGGCTCTGACGGGGGACACAATAGATCTTAAGGTAGCAGTGCATAGATTTATAATTCTAACTAGATGGCGAACCTGTCAAAAATTTTGAGGCAAACGGCGGCCATTTGCAGTTTGGGGTGGATTTGAGAGGTGTCACTTTTTCTATGAATTTAAATATTTGAATTACCAATATTCCTTTATTTATTTTATTTTAACGAATAGAAATGATAGGATTACCAATATTGTTTAATGACTAATCACAAGAATCGAAAATAGTTATAATTTTAATAGACCGAAATGTCAAGAGTTTACAGAACACTAGAGCACTAGAAAGATAGGTATGCCAGACAGGCTGACTGGGTCCAACCATAGACTCGAAAATTACAGATCACTCGCAAATTTTCATCGCCATCTATCGGGGTTATGCACCATATATACAGGTTTAAAACCTCATTTGATTACAGATCTAATTTATTCGATTACAGATTTCATTTATTCGATAACAGATTTCATTTCATTCGAATTGTTCTGTAATTTTCGAGTCTGTGGTTAGACCCAGCATGGCTGTCTGGTATACTCCCCTTTTTAGAGCCTTAAGAACACTAATATATAGAGTTCGTTTTTATCACTTCTTTCAAAGAAACGTGTATGTTTCAATCAAAATTCGAGCACAGATGGCATAAAACATCAAAATATTTGTGGTTCACCCAAAACTGCAAATGGCGGCCATTTGCCTCACTTTTTTCTACGTGACAGTAAGGAAGTTCGACGTCCAGTTAGTATTATAGGTCCATGTAGCAGTGTAATGCAACCCCCTTTAAAATCTACAATCAATTCCAACGTGAAATTGATGCTCAAGTTATCATGTCGAAACCTAATGAAGTCAAAAAATAGCTGTCACTCTCACATGTGCATTTGTCAATTCACAAACCAGTGGCTTATTAATAATGTCCATCTACCAACGTGACATTGACCTTCTTGCTTCGATAAATACGCCATGTTTACCGCAACGCAGTACGTGTTGAAGAAATTGTTCGTGAAATTGTCTGGATATAACGGACCATTCTTGCATTATATCATAAATTATGTAAAGCAACGCTTAAGTTGTTTTAGCGACGATTTTATCGATCTAATGAAGGGTAGGATTGTTGCATGAATGGATATCAATTGAAGAATGCTAATCTTTCTTGAAAGATCGCAAGAAGAATATTGAAAATGTCTGGGATGTTATGTGATTTTTCACGTGCTGAAGCAATAATCTGATGACTATATTAGGTTCTTTAGTTGTGAATGTTAAAGTTATCAAAACTGTGGTCATTATGGCTAGGTTAGCCTTCAAGAACTGCGACAATGAATATATTTTGTTCTCTATCTAACTCATTCATGGTCGTCAATGGCGTTGGTAAAACCGATAACCTCCTTAAGCCTCAATTATACTCCGCCCTTTCTACTGAACCTTGCGTTGTCGGCAATAATTCCCGAAATACTTCTGCGACCGTATCGAAGGCAGTGAGCATTTACACTCTGTTGCAACATTTTCCTCGCGGCCAAGTGTCTGCAACGGCGGACAAAGAAATCCCACAGCAACCTAGCTGAATTAAATCACTTCCAGCTGTTCAGACTGACGGTCCTTTGATTTCCGTATGAAAAACCACCAAATTCAGGGAGCGAAGAGCAGCACGAATGGCAATGAGAGGCAGAAGGGAAGTGCTTAGATTACTTTCTCGCGGTGCCCACTTCCCTGCTCAATTGCCTGCTCCCTGCAGTGGAAGTAAAAGACTTTGACATTACTTCTTGGGTATGCAGGATCGGTTTTCCCATAGAAACTGTACTGAGGCCAGCCAGCGCTTGACAATTGCATAACATAAGTTCGGCGGTTCTGTTTCTGATTCACAGAGCCTGCAAATTTCATCTGCTAAATTTGCCATACGATACAAATAATATTTGTATCGACAGTGCCCCGTCAGAAGTCCCACCATCACCCGAACCTCAGGCCTTGAAAGCTTCGAGAGCCTTCTGGTATAACTTCAGAGGGTTGTTCTATTTTCAACACCCATTGCTGGAACGCTGCCTTATATTGGTATTTTCCGAGCACGCAGAAAGTGTGTGTTAACCTTTATGCACTTTTCGCAAATTCATTGGCTTTTTCCTTTCCTTTAACACCACAATACCAAATTTGAAACTTAGACTTCTTCTGAATAAACCATAGGCTCGACCATAGGTAAGGAAGTATAGAAAGAGTCAGTATTGATTTATCAGTAGATACAGTCGACATGCCAGTTAGAGCAGAGGGGCAAATTTGAGTTGTAGAACAAACCATTCTAGAGTCTTGCGAAATATAAGAGTACAAAGATCAGGCGAAAAAATCCAACAGGAAGATTCAGATGTTGGTGTTAACATGGCGCAGCACAAATGTCACTTATTGGCCCAGAACCCTTTTGTGGTATAGGTGAATGTACCAATAATAAGGAGTTTCTGGAGAAGGAGAAAGCCGAGAGGCAAAAACTCTGGCGTAATCTCCCGGAGATGGATCATTCCACTAAGTTCCTTTGGAACTTTGAAACAGCAAGATCCAAAAGATATCTGGATCTTGGTAAGAAACAATAACATCTTCTCACTGGCTTACTCACAGGACACTGTCGCCTCAGGAAGCACCTGTTGAGGATGGGATTGTCGGACATTGACGAGTGTAGGTTCTGTGGGGAGGAGGAAAAAACCCGCATTCACCTAGTCAAGCAATGCTTTGGCATTACGATGCTAGGGAGAGAATTCCTTGGGCGAGAAACTTGTATGAGTGAGGAACTAGCCTCGTTGAGGCCTACACAGATATTAGATTTCATTAGATCTTTGGAACTGGAAGGCGAGCTGTGAAGGGTGTGGTCAGAACAGCTGTGTTAGGGAGCACAATAGACCTTGAGATCGCTGTGAACTGTAACCTCTTTTTTAAACTAGACTACGTGCAGCACAATCGCAATAGGCAAGAAATGAAAGGAATCAACGAAGAAGATTTGAACAAAGAGACTAAGGCGTAAATTCGTAGTCCACAGACGTAGAACATCAAACCTGAATAGTAGAAAAGCATTTTCTACAAATGATGTAGATTAATGGCAAAACAAAATCAGCCAGGCCAGCTAGTTAAAAAATAATTCACTAGATACATCAAGACCGAAATCATAAAATTTCGGACAAAGTTAATAACAGGTATCGCTACACGAAGAAGTATTTTCTTGTTTAATTCAACAACATACAAAACCATCTGGTATACGCATTACCACGCCAGATACCAATCTACCAACCATAGTAACTCGATATTCCACAAGTTACCAAGAACGCAATGCCCGTACTGCACATGGGAGAACTTCATTCAGTTTTTGGCATAAGCCTATAAATAGAGAGTTATGTAACAAGGCACAATCGCAAGAAGGCCGGAGAGGATGAACGACCAAGCGCTGTGCCAAGTCTGCCACTTGGGGCCAATGCACCCGCTCGGCAATCTCGGCATTTGCAGGAATGATTCCGTCCGAAGCACTATCTAAGCCGTTCGAGAAACAAAAGTTTCGTATCGCTCGACTGTTGTTGTCTCTTCGGAGGAGGTGGCCCAATTGTCAAAGTTGAGTTTGAACTTTGACTCCAATTCTTTGAAATCAACATGAACGGATTCGATGATTCGTTTGTGCCCCGCAGAATTTTCACTGATTGTTTGCACGATTCCCGGTTTATTTTGGGACCAAACATCTAGCATGAAGCTATTACTGATTAGTGAGGTCAATACTATTTGCTTGTGTGTTGATCTCTTGTATCTAACGACGTAATGTTCGAGAAGAAGTTCAAGGAATGCAACTGACAACGTTGTTTCTAAGTATATTGTTATTAATAGAGACCGCAAATATGCATTTGTATATTTAAGACGTTTTCGGCGCTATTTGCATATTTTAGCTGAGATCCAGTTATGATGTATATTTTCGGTACATATTTTCCTCCCTGCCTTCTGAAATGCGATTAAAGTGCTGATTCCGACCAAGTTCCACAAAATATGAGGTCTTTTGAGTAATAATATAAATAATTATGACTTTTGTCAGATTTGCGAATCACTTTTATCGGATTCCGAACGCAGTATTAGTAGCCGCGCGCTACAAAAGTATCCAAATAATGAGTAAAATACGCCAAATGAACTCCAAGTTGCCATTGGCATTTCCAAATGAACTCCAAGAAAAGTTTGAAAGGATATTGAAAGGAAATCCAAGTCTCGAAGATTTGTCTCTTATCGATAGTTTTATTAATGGGACGGCAGAAGTTTTACCTGAAACTATAAGGTAGAACATAGCACCAGATTCAAATTCTCGCCAGTTACGTCCGTGGATGTGGAGATAACCTTTTCCACATACAAAATATTCAAATGACCGAAGACAAAATTTAACAGAAAAATATTTGGAACAATATTCAATTGTAAACGTTTTCAAAAATATTAAGTTAAATTGAATTTTAATACCATGTTATTGCTTTGTTGATTTTGAAATAAAAATTCCTTTTTTTTTAATTCCCCAAATTGATTATTAAATATTGCATATTCTGCAAATTTTCGAGCATATTTTGCCTATTTTCGTGCATATATATTCGTCATGCATATAACAACGTTTTTATGTTGCATATTATCCGGTCTCTAGTTATTAAGAATGACGAGAAGCTCTTGCGTCTTTGTATTGAGAAGGTGTGAGGTTAAAAATTTCTTGGTTGAATTCATTATTGGGATTAATTGGTTGAAATGTTTTTGAGAAGAGTTCGAGTTTTTATATAGAGCTGCTCAATAATAATGAGATGATCCATGCAAAATTTCATGACAACTCTACAACTAAATCACCTACAAAAAAAATCAACTACAAAAACAATCTTCTTCAGGTAGCTAATAATTATTATGAATATTTATGAGATTTTTACATGTTTACGAGAACATTAGCAAGAAGTACACAAAAAGACTGCAATTCTACAGACAAAAACTACTATAAAAACTTGCTCAGAAAAATGATCGGAATCATAGTTAAGAAGTAGCGTCTCTGGTGTTTTTTTTTAATTCGATTGAAGATTATTTATGGGCGTAAGTAGTGGAACGCCTGAAAAAGCACTAGTACTTCTAGTGACAGAACTATCAATCGTAACAGTAACTTGCACCAGGAGTGCAAGTATTTTCAGGACGTTAATTGTAACCTCAGAGTAAAACCTAAACCTAAAAAAGTCTCCACGCATTTGTTGACGCAGCCAAGTAGAATCTGTTTATGAACGCAAACAACACTCGGCGTTGCGAACTTGTGCCTATTTCTATACCGTATTGGGATAATTGGTTTACGGCTTCCCTAATATGGTACTGAAAAATAGAGTCTACTGTAGACAATTCTGTCAGTTTGGCAACATCGTTCTGTTACTGCTTAGTTATTTGATGCATCGTGGTCGTTTCGATTTGAGGTTCATAAACTGAATTATTTTACTGATTTGGTGGCAGTTCATTGTTGCTTAAGGGTATTCCGCTAATTTAGCTATAGCAAATGCACGAGAATTTTGTAATTAAAATCGGAATGATAAAAATGAAAATCTAACTCATTGTTTTTTCACTCCAGTTCGGCAGCGAAGTGCTTTTCATTCCACTCTAGAACTATTCACGCGTAGGGGCATATCTATGTTTAATTTTAACGATTTTTGAGATGACTCAATTTGAAAAACGGCCTGTATTTTAATAAATGGATTACGTGAAATTGAGACTCCACAAATGAGCGAAGCTATATCTGCAACTTCCTTTCCTATGTGAAATGAACGGCAATCCAAATTACTTCTCGACAATTCTAGCAGCAGAAACATCGAACTGAACTCTCATTCTTCACATAGATTTTCCTTTCGATCGCGTCATTAACACAAACGAATTAGATACAGTTGGAAAGTGAAATTACAGTGATAGTGTGCAGATAAAGCGATGTCTAATCGAGTCCAGTCCTCGCGCAATAGAAATTGCTACGATTCGCATCGGGTGAACGAACTGGCCGGCTCGTATGCAGTGAGAACGATCGCGCGAGATTGTTTTATTGGACTTGATGAAAAGTTTCGAAAAGTTGTGGCATTATCTATTTAGTTTTTGGTCGTGACCTGGTCACGCGAGATGATTCTCCCAGGTGAGAGTCTCTCTTTCGGATGTCGCGTGGTTTTGGGGCTTAAGGGCCAAGTAGTGATTGGTGAAAAGTGTGGTGGGGTGTTTTATTTGGTGCTGAGGTCGAAGATCACATTGTGCGTCAGTGTGGAAATAAGTTCGACGGTCAGCATGTAGGTACCAATTGTGATGTCTTGATTTTACGATTAAGAATAGATAATTCGAGTTTGTTGAAAAATAGGGTTTTCTTCAGGAACAGCAGCGTTAAATTTATACAAATATATTTACTCAAAACCAATCAAAACCAAAATAGCTCATTCTAATTGTTGAACTCGCTATCTTATTTCCGAGATTTCAATATTTTTTTCTCGAATACCTGACCATGAAAGAGATAATTTGAAAAAGCCTTGAGCAAGTGCTTTTGAGCGCTCGTTGATTAGGAGCAATAATGCTATTACCTCAAAATTTCGTCTAGGAATTTATGCTTGGTATATATATGCGAGATCTCAGCACGATCGGAATAATATTCTAGAAATTATTGAAAAAACGAAATATGTAAAAAATCAATAATTACAAAAATTAAATTCTACGGTTTTGATGATGCGATCCTCTTGAAAATTTTCATGAACATTTGGTATATCTGTCTTGAATCACAAGATGAATTTCACTCGTATCGGTTATCCTGTTATGGAAATATAGAGATTCTTCTTTTCAATATTCCAATTGGATTTTCTGAGCTTCTGTTAACACTATGGCTAAAAAAATTTGCATGAATATTCAGTATAACAGTTTTCATTCACAAAAAAAAATTTCATTTGAATCGGATATCCTTTTATGGAAATAAAAAGGTTCTTCTTTTCAATATTCCGATTGAATTGCCTATATGGTTCTGATAAAACTATGGTCACAAAATTCTGTATAAACATTCAGTGTATTAATCTTTATTTATACAATAAATTTCACTCGAAGCGGATATTTTTTATATAAATAAGAAGTTTCTTCTTTTCAATATTCCAAGTGAATTTTCTATGGTTTCACTAGGACCAAAAAATTTTGCATGAAGCTTATTATGAGCATCTTGCATATGGTCGCAACATTTCATTTCGATGGGTTTCGTTTCGTCTGAGATATTGAGGATAAGAATTTTGAATGGTCATATTTTATGAAACACCCTGTACGATTTGGCTGATTAACAAACTTAACCGAGCCATTTGGGAAACGAACTTACCTTTAACATTTCAAGTCTCTAGGACAATCCCTTCGAAAGTTATTGTGCTAACGGACGGCTGGATGGTCCCACGGACATAATTGAATCCCTTTCGTTTGCAACCATTTTCGAGTCAAATTAAAAATTTACAGACATTTGGGCAAAACGACATAGCACTCGTTTGAGGAGAACGAGCTCTCAAAAAGATTCAATGATCCGCCTCCTTCTTCTTCTAAATTCATTGTTCAGTGAGTTCTATGTGTCTGCCCAAGCATGTTCTCGAATTCCTTATTCTTGTTTCCAATTTTTTATGCGTTTGCAACATTTGCCATCTCTTTACCCTTCTTCCTTCTTCTTCATTATAGTTGAGGGATTTTCTCATGCCGCTGTTTCAGTACTTCTTCATTTTGTCGTATGCGAGTTTTCGTCATAGTCGACGATCCGTTTTTTTCTGAAGAAATGCATGAGGGATTAGATAGAGCGTGGTCCTTTTCGAAAATTTCTCTTTGTAGAACGGTATCAATTCGCTATCCCCTGACGTGAAGTCAAAAGCATTTGCACGCTCGTTTATATGTGACTAACTGGCCCGGCAAACCTAGATTGCCACTTGATGAAACTTCACTTTTTGTCCAAATGTCAAAAACCATTATAACCTATAAGTACTCTATGACTGCTTGATTGGTCGTAAGAAGGAGGAAATCCTTTCATTTTTTATTGGAAATATTTTGTAGTATGCCCTGGATATTATGAACACCGCAGCAGAAGAATTATTCAATTTGGTGCGGTCGTTTGAAAGATATGGCATTTTGACGGTAACCATAGATCCTGTTTTATGAATATAGATAGTTTAACGATAATTAGAATATACTGAAAGCTCTTGGTTCCCTTCTAAGCTTCAAGATACGTTAATTCACAACCAGAGATCCAAGTGAAGTTCCACAACAGTGAGCAGCGAAAAACCAATCGTCATGTTCATATAGCTATATGCCCGATAGATACGCAGTTCGATAAAATCATCAATCAACTCATCGTTTACAGCCATCGGGCAACTTGTATCGCTCAATGGTGATTGATGTTTGATCTTGAAACGAAGATCGAAGAAGTTTATGACACGAGAACATTGCAGGTGTATAGGCGGTTTGTAGTAACTTTGATGCGGCATCAAAGTGCAGGGTGCAAGTGAAAAATTCTAATGCACCTGGAGATGAAGATATGATTTGTGCTTGAGAGATGCGTATCTAGATGATTGTATTGGATGTGTCGAATAGGTAATGACAGAAATCAGGATTCCACTCAAAGAGGTGCATCCAATTGTCCTCTTTTATAGAATGAATTAGAATCAGGGGGTCGATTCTTGAATTATGTCGTGTTCGCGAATCGACTAATGTCGACCAACTTAGCAGGGAAGTTAGTAGACAATTGTCGAATCGCGAACACGACATAATTCAAGCATCACCCCCCAGAGAAGAAACTCCAACTCCACTGTGTTCATGGCATAGCTTAGATGTTCATCAATATTTATCTCCTAGTATCTGCAAAATATTCAACTGAAAATTGACATATTACATTCAGGAGTTTATACCGTATGCCAAGACACTGTCACCTGTTTCCTTTCAAACATTTCTCGTGATGCGCCAACATAAAATAATCTCTCAATGTTTTTGATAAACTGTATTGCCACCACCAAAATATATTAACAAATGATATCACATAATATTCTTGAATGAGGTAAAAAGCAAAAAGGGCGAATACACTGGTCACGCAAAAGGTACAATTCATAAGCAATTTGCTTCAACAATTATAGTGATCGATTTTTCAAAAATCTAAGAATATTTTATTTATTCACCTATCCGGTCAATAGACTGAAAATTATTAATAAAGTTATATTTTGCTTTCAACCAAACTAAGCTGTTTCAATTATTTAATAAACCAGGTTATTAATTATTGAATAAATTTAACATTGAAATGGGTCATTAAGGTTCAATTACATACAACTCAAACTCACCTCTTAATTGGGGTTGACAGAAAAAATGTAAATACTTACGTTTTTCCATCATGAAATAAATTGATACAACAAAATTTATATTTTGCTCTCAAACAAAATAAGCTATTAACTTTATTATTATCGCCTAGTCATAATAATGATTGAAATCTGAAAAAGTCTCGAAGTAATCAGCGGAAAATGTAGTTTCAAGCCACATTTCAACTAAACTGCATGTACAAATTAAAATGAAATACTATCGCTTGCAAATAACATGTACAAGCTCCGTTCGTAATTAATTATCGAATAATTTTTCTATGAACTACATAATAAAGGTAGTAACGATAAATTACAGTGACTATATTACCAAGAATGCAACGCCACGACGGGCATTCGTAGAACTATTAATATTGACATGGAAGGATTGCTTATGTGTATATCCACTTCATTAAAATTTGGATTTTTCATCCTATATAAGAATTTCAGAAATCTATAGTGAACGAGTGTATTACAGTTGAATTAAATTCTTTTTATTACATACCTATATTCAAACAGTACTTTTTCTCTTCACAAGAGCATTCTTCAGTGGGTTCTTCTTTGTTTAGACTTGCTTGTCTCAACCTTTCAGTTCTACTACTAGAACTAGAACATTCCGGTTGTTTCTCCTTTCTGGGTAGTAAATCCAATAGAAAGATTTCTGGTAGGCACTGCAGTATTTTTCAAAAACTACCTCTGTTATGATCTAGGATCTATAAACGATTAACCCCATGAATTTTATCTTCGTTTAATCCGTACTTACCTCGATAAAAATAATCGTCATCTACAAAATGCAAGGAGCAAACTTTCATATTTCCTGTGACTGGTTTATTGATTTTAAGTTTCAGTTGCCAGGCTTTTCGTCGCTCCATCAACACTTTGTCACTTCACTCCTCTATTTCCCGTCTACTCAAACACGAAATTTATCCCTAGCTTGAGGAAAGGCATGGAAATGTATATTATGTGGAATTTCTTTTCTCAGGAAGAACACTGAGGAAATAAATAATAGCGATTTGAAAGAATTATACTTAACAAATCATTAATAATGTTAAATATTCACATTAATCACGACACTACAATGCAAAATGAAAGAATCATGTCAATATTAAAAGTTACTCAAATCTTCACCAGAGAGCGTATCGCTTAGCTTGATTTGCCTTAGATTATAAGTCTAAGTGATTTGCCTATAACTCATACTCACTTTGATGAGGAAGAAACCGCCTTTGAGTCTCAGTATTCTCGGTGGATTTCGAAGTTCCCGCCTTTTCTTCTATTTTCTGCGCAGGCTTAGGATCATTTTTCTTCTGTTGTGCTCGTTCATATGCACTCAGGTTATCATAACATTTGGCACTTGACACAGGTACTTTAATTTTCTCTTTGGCCAGAGCGTATAGTGGATCGAACTTTCACTGTAGAAGTCCAAACGGGGATCATATTCTTCATTTGAATACTCTTGAACACTTTCACGTACCCGTTTTTCTTCGTTTTCATCATTGGACATTTCGCGAAACCTAACCTAACCTCACATGAACATCTTGGAATAAACAACTTGCTCATGCAAACACGTGGTTCGGCGGGAACCGATATCATTGGACGACTGTCGATTGTTTTCTGAATGAGTGTCGCCCTCTGATGGCGAAACATAAAAGTGAGTCGTGGAAGAAATCTGTAATATTGTAACGTCGTGGATGCCCGCTAGAGATGCCCGCTAGAGGTCTCTATGCGTAGGAAGATGTTTGAATTGACTAGAAGGTTTCAATTATCATTATTTTCATATTTTATTTCTACGGAAAAGTATTGAAATGAAAAAGTTCATAAATTAAATTGAAAGGAATAAATATTAAAAACTGATTCACAGGGTGTTTTCAAATATTTATAAGGTCCATTCAATTAGATATGTCGCTCTACTTTTCAGTTTTAACAAATATAAGACTTCTTTCTGTTTCTGTCGAATGGTGTACTGATATTTATCTACAAATTGTATCGTTATAGAAGATGTCCATAAACACTTTTGAAATTTTCGTGAAAATTTCAGTTTTACCAGCAAAAAGCTCACATATAGTCCGTTCACGAAAGTTTGAGAGCATAGTAGGCGTTTGTTTATTTATCTGAAGTTGGCAGTATTTGCTGTCATAACGTTAAATAAATTCAACGTTGCCGAATGTACCCGGTCTCGTCTGACAAGCTTTCGAGCTTAGGTCAGACAACTCCGTGATTTATGCAACTTTTTGTGCCATTAACAACATTGCGTATATCAATCTGTCAAGAAAATAAACATCATAACCTAAAATTTCAATATACACAGTGGAATATGCCAAATTGTCATGGCCAACCGACGGCTCAAATTTTCGTGAACGGACTATATTCCAAATTTTGATATTTCCATGACAGTTCAATCAATTCTTTTGTGCCATTGTTCTATAAAGTTTATTTATGAACTCTTTCAAGGTTTCCGCTCAAAGTCTTTGTAACAGAAATAGTTGAAAAATGTTTAATTAAGATGAAATGCTCCTGCGAAAATCTTTACACTAATTTGTCACAATTCAATAGGAATGTTCAATTTGTTTAAGAGTAAAATGGAACGAAAAGGTTTCAGGATTTTCAGATTTGAATTGCCTTTTTTTGAATATGAACAAGCTTACAAAGGCTTATGAGGTTTATCCATATTTATATGATTGATTTAATGTCAAATTTGAAGTACACCTACTAAATAAAGTTTAATGGTTCCTGATACTCATCAAGTGTATATTCTTGTGAAATTTAAAATTTCTGTCTCATAACAAATTGTAGTCTATTTAAGAGCAACATTTTATTGACTCAGATATTAATCTAAACTCAGTAATATCCCATTAAATGCTTCAAAAAATAGTTACATCGATTTCTACATCTCTTCCTCATGTAATTTTCATCCATTAACCGCCAAGCGCACAAACATTTTTACCATCCCAACAAGAATCTGCCACAATATAGGATCTCAATTAGTGGTATTTTCAGCATTACTGCCACTCAAGATTTCAATAAGGAACAATTAAATGCCATAATGGATCCAAGTGATTATAGGTTGTTACAGTTGTGAAGCTCTCTATTTATTACAACCACTATACAAATTTAATGGTGGTATAAAAGATGGTATTATTATTCTTTGCCTGACTATTTCTGATCAGGAAGGATTTATTATCTCCCGTAATTATTGTAGAGATCACTTTCACTGGCTGTTTTATTAATTAAGAGTTCGTTCGCCTTCAACGGAGAAAGTTTTAATAGAGAAATATGAAGAATGCACATAGTGGACATTTTCGACTGAAAAAGGCAGAAAATTTGGCTGCAATTATTCTCTATCAGTATTGAAAAAAAAAATATCGAAAAATCAATCATATCAAGCTCTAGTTACAATATTACTTTTTATCACTTTTTTCTGGCCAATTTTATTCCCTTACAAAAAAATCTCTATTAAACTTAAACCAATCCGTTCAAACATTTCAACATTCCATTCGTATTTCAATCATTCCAGGGATCAATAAATTTCGAATATTTGAATTCGTATTCTAGTACATTATGTTATAAAGGTACATGGGTCAAAAACAAATTAGAACATTTTTCCACCTTTCAAAAAAGGATACAAATAGACCATACAAATTTCACATTTCAAGTCTTTTTTTCATTCGAAAATTCAACAATCTTGAATGGCAATTTATTTCGCAATCATTATTTCTGGAACTTTCATATTGAGGTAAATTTCAAATAATCTACCACTTCCTAGTAGAGTTCCTACCTATATGAAACTAATGGCAATGTGGTAAAATAAAATTATGAAAATAAAAAAGTGTGGAATTCAATTTCAATTCAAATCAGTTTTTACTAAGTGTTTACTGAATTAATCGAATATTTATTTTTCAGGATTGAAGTTATCCGAAATTCATGTATTGGAAGAAGGGACAAATTCATCATAATATATCGAGGTGAGTATAGTATCACAAACTCAAAATCTGTGATAAAAAGAGGCAAGGTATAGGTACTGTATAGTCTTCTCAAGGTGGTCCATTTCATTTCAGTCTGTTGAAGGCTCATTATTTCATTGTAATTCTTTAATTACGCCATTTTGAATAAATAAGCTCTCATCCCATCACTACAATGCAGAGTGCAGACCCTTTTCTTTGAAGTTCAGCAAGAATGAATATTACCACTGGGGATTGTCTCCTTCGCCATTTGCACCGAAGGCAATGTATGTAATAGGGCTTAATCTACTGTTATCTACTGGTACTATGGATTCATTGTTTCATTTTTCATCGTGTAAATTCCTTTGGTTCGTATATGTTTCATTCATTCAATTCATAAGTTATGAAATTCGTCCTCAATTCGTTTCTCAAATAACTAATATCCAGCATTTTCTTCTTCAGCAATTCTTCACAGAGGTTGATTCGTATGATATCTTATGTAAAATGAATCAAGTATTTTCGATTCATTATATTAGATAAGTTGGTAATTGATAAAGTCAACTGCAATATCAAATAATGATAGGTTACCACGTTTAAATGTCCGGCGCATTCGCCATTTTGCAACCGTCATACTACAGTTACTTCACTTTTGCATATTTTTATCCTGAAATAAAGATATAATTTTATTCAATGTGGTTGGAGTTCTAATAAACCAAGCTTAAGCTTTTCAGAATCAAAGAGAAAGTAGTTGCCATTGGACCTCATACGGAGCTTTCAAGTAAAAAACAGTCCTAATGAAAATTTCTGAGATAAACACGTATTCAATTCAACCATTATTTCTTTGAGTGAATCCTTCAAATTTCTTGATATCGAACAGTGAAGCAAGTCTATGTTTCTAGATACTTAGCAGAGAAAATGTATTCATTCAGGCATTCGTACGATGCTAAAAGAGCAAAAACCTGAAATATCTGTCTCCCCACTAAATGTTGCGAAATTGTATCATAGTTTTAGTTTGAAGAGCGAGTTGATGTATTTATATTCAATTTAAATTCGTAAAAGACTTGAATCAATCCAAAAGTTGATAACAGATAACAACAGCCCTTCTACCAAAAACGATACAGTACTAATAGCATCACTTATAATTTTCACAGCTACTTCAAGTTGTGTATTAATTTCTCGAGAGTTTTTTTTGTTGCTGAATATTGTACAAAACCTTCAATTCAACCAAAGAAAAAAAATACTTTTCGAAATACAAAAGGGCAAGATATCAGCGTCTAACTAACATTACTTCTGTTTATTATTCTGATCTAAAATGCTGTTTTTTGTTGCAGATTTCTTGTGAAGCTCCTCTATTTCAACCATCTCCTGGACATTGGCTAGAATCTCGCTGCAGTGCGAGAAAGCCATACAGATTTTTGGACCTGGTGTTCCCCTGCCCCACCGTGGCGGGGACGAACGTGCTTGGGGCGCAGTCGCCCATTTCGTTGGCAATGCCATTCATAGATAACGATCTTCTCTGGAGCTCCGACCATGACGGGAAGATGGTTGATCTGTCCTCGTGCCTACAGGTAATATTGAGATAATTCAGACCCATTTCATGGAAAAAACAGTGGAACTTCCCTATAGCGAACGCCTGTATAACGAATTTCTCTGTAGAACTAATTTCTGTGTATAACGAATTTCTCTGCATAACGAATTGCTCTGTATAACGAATTTCGTTGAAGACATTGCACCTTGAATCTAAATTCCATGTTAAAAACACCCTCTAAAACGAAGTAAATTCTCTCTATAACGAAATATTCCAAGAACAAGAGCACCACTCTTTGTATGGGTATTGGTGAAAATATATAAGGGTGGGTTTTTTTCATAATTATGCCGGACGTAGGTAATAAATCCCGATCATTAAATAAACCATTACGGCGGGCAGATAGATCCTTCTGAAAGGTTGGATTCAGCTGTGAATGTTGATAATGACGGTTACTTTAAATGATTTCGTTAATTTCGATGTAAAAATTGAAACAAATTAATTAACCTCCAACTGAAAAGGACATGTTAAACAGTGGCAAGTCAAATGCGGTGTTCGAGATCACTATGAAAGCAGTGATGATACCGACAGCGTTGATTTGTAGGGGCAACCGACCGAAAAACCAAATCGTAAAGATTTACTTCAAGCCTTTAAAGCGTTTCGTATCTCTTTTCAGTACATTGAAGGGGTTCCGGAAAATATTTTTGAATCTTTGAGAAAATGTGAAGTTATTTATGAGAATAAAATTTTTTTAATTGTACCACTCAGACAAAAATTTCAAATTATTTGCCAACAAATCGTGCATAGCTATGTGTTGTATACGTACCTACATAAAATGCCTAGGTACTTATAAGCTATTAGAAATGCACTTACACACCTTTTTGAGTATGTACCTATATGTATAAGAATTCACAATAAAAGACGCAAATGCTTGTTTCGATACTTGACCCTATAAGAAAAAGTTCCGTAATGCGAAATGTTTTACGGATTTAGCGATTCCGTTACAGGGAAGTTCCACTGTATCGAAAACATATGATATTCAATACATCAGAGAGAGAAGGAACCTCTCCAGTTGGACAGTGGCATTTTTGGAAGATTTGCGTGCAATGCCTCTGACGAAATGAATGATCATGTACGAATAATGTTGTTGTCTTGCTCGAATCGAATAACACGAGCTGCCTCACGCATTAAACATCCATGATTCAAGGAGTCTGGCTGCCCTTAGTATTCGATCCGAGTGTTTTAGGTTGCCTACCATACTGCTTGAATAGAGAAGTAGTTGAATCATAATGGTAACATGTTTAGGCGTTTCCGCCATTACTAAACCAAAGATTGATTATTCGGTTCCAAAGTCATATGGTAAAATCATTATTTCAAGTCCAAAGCTTTCAAATTTACAAAATGTAGAGGACAGAACAGAAACACTGTCACACGTAAAATGAATAAATTAATAAAAAAGGATATATTTAACGTGTGATTGTGTTTCTGTCCTCTGCGTTTTTTGAATATTGATCTTTTGATTTAAATATTAAAGCTTTTGACTTGAGATAATTTTTTTACCATAAGACTTGGAACCGAATAATCAATCTTTGATTAGATAATGGCGGAAGCGTAGAAACATTTTACCAAGATGACGCAATAAAGGTTTCACAAATAGGAGTGTTTTAAGACCCTTTCCTTCCTGAATATCATCAACACTTCAACATGGGATTCTGTGAAATTATCTGAAGATATTTCCGAATTTATCATGGCACATAAGTACTGCCATGTGGATTATACAGGTTTGGAGATTCACACCTGAAACATAAGATAAACAATGCATCAGACAGAGAATTATTCCGTCCAGTTGCACAGATGACGTGCTGTAACACTCTGAATTCCGTTGTCTTATTGCAAAATTCTAGTCTTGTCTCTCTCTCTTATCGTTGAGAGAAGCGTAATTCATTAAGTATGGTAGGCAACAGTAAATACTTGAAACGAGTATTATGAGCAGCCTGACAAATTAAATAATTTATACGAGTACTGCAGGTTCCCTACCATACTGCGATAAGAGAGAGACAAGACTAGGTTATTGCAATAAGACAACGGAAGTCATTCAGTTACAGCACTTGTGACTATTCATCTGTGCAACTGGAGGGAAGATTATCTGTCTGATGCATTGTATTACGTATGTTTTCGATGTGGATTTCCAAATCTGTGTACCAAATTGTTATTATCGGAATCCACTTCTACATTATTATCGATAAAAAGGCAGAAACTGAGTTATATTTCTTCTAGGATGCTTCGGTGGCTGTCGGACAACAAAACACTGCACAAGGAGGAGGTGGTGGTGCTTTGGGAGAATTGTCCCAATCAGATCTGAGCTCTCTAGTTCCATCAGCTTCTGAAGGCCAAATGAACGATGAAGATATCTTGAAGCATCTCTCGGATACTGCAGCCATTGAAATCGATAGTCTCCTCAATGAATTCAATAACGCACCCTACATCAAGGTAAGTGAAATCCAATTACAGAAATGAAAAAATTTTTAATTAAAAACCCTTGGCTTATATCGATTCAGAAGAAGTGTCAGTAGAAGAACGCAACTGAGTTTGCGTAGAAAAAAAATATATCTAGGACCAAATTGATATATTTTGGGCGCATCCACCTCTTCACTGAAACTGTAATATTTTATAAATTTTTTTTCATATTGACAATATTTATATTCGAACCTCTTCTTGTTTCTGCAAACTTCTATGAAAATGAAACTAAATTTATTCTGAAATTTAAAAAAATGCATATTGCAAATGTCGAATTGTGCACTTCAAGTCAAGTTCAGCCCTGTTAGGCAACACTTATGTGTTGCCATAACAACAACACATAATAGCTGAACATATACATATTAGACATATTAGACACAATTCATAGTAATATCAGGCAACACACAAAACGTTCCGAATTAGGCAACACAAAATATATTACCATATCAGGCAACACACAATACGTTGCTTGAGCAACTAATAATCCACCTCCACACAAATTTTCTAACATAAACTAATGATTTTGTCCCGTTCACAGCAAGAAGAAAACAACAATATCCAATTCTTGCTCAGATGATGTAGTTAGTAGTTCCAATGGTCACCACAAGAGTGGGGTAACGTTAGAAATGCGCTCGTTGAAATTCACGATCGCTGCAGCGAATCCTATATTGGCGGAGAACTAGCGACACCTAACGACCACAGCCTGCACTTGCATGATGGAGGGAACCGCCCAGAGCTGGCGCTACTGACACCAAAAATTGAAAAAGGTAGGTATTTCAAAACTGAACGAATGACCAGAAAAATATCAGAAACTGGCTATTGTTCTGTATTTTTCTTATTGTGAATAAATTTAGAAATGCTCTGTGATAAATGAGAGTTATATGATAATTGGAAATTATTCAATTTACTCTATATCGCAATAAGATAAAAATGATGAAATAATATCACTAAGCCAATCAAAAGCAATATATTTTACGTGAAAAGTCTAAAGGAAAACACTAGCAAAAATTACTTTCAGTCGTACCTACGACGCCCATCACTTTGATCATGTTTTTTTTGTTATAATTATAATTTCATTTTATGTTGATGTGAAAAATATAGTTTTATGAAAACATTTCACTCCCTGATGTACTCTTATCAAATAATCAGATTGTTAGTGAGAATATATCAATCGTCGTTTGTTTTGTAAGAGTGTGTCAAATTTGCAAACTTTTATATTTATAATTTAGGTTCTGTTGTTAGAATTTTTATTTCTGTGTGTAGTTAGTATCATTAAGTTTAATTGTGCATCAGATAAAGAAATCTATTACTTAGTCAGCTCAGCACCTTATATTGAAATGATATCATCGAAAATCGAAAAATTTCAGATTCTTGAAACATTTTTATAAAAATTATAAAATATGAAATGTCGTGAATGCAAGTGAAGAATCTAAAGGTAATTCAATATGATAAATACACAAACATTTATTGCAACGATATCTGTCAGTTATCTATCAGTTATCAGTGGCTCAATCAGCAAATGGTGATAAGGAAAATATATCTAATTATAATAATAAGTATACTTAAACTATGTGTAAACATATAAAAATCAAATAATACTCGAGATTATTGAAATTTTTCAGTTAAAAGTGTTAAAGTATTACTGAAAATAGCAGTAAAATAGGTGTCTCATTTTGTGAAAATGGTCAGAATATGTGTAAAATAATCATAACCGGCGCAAAAAGGTCACAATCAGTAAGAAAAAACTAATACCTACAGTTGGTTCAAAAATTATTTGAACTAAAATTAACCATTAGTATAGAACAATAAAATACAGATTTCTCTGCAATAAATTGTCTCCTCATCTATAAAAAGTTTTCTTCTCGTTTTTTAGATTGTTAGATGTAGTTTTTGTATTCCACCTTTTTTAAGTAATATAAGGTCTTTATTATTATTTCAATTAAGCTTGAGGCCAAATCAGCATAGTATATCCAAGTACCCTTATCCTATATCCTACTCATCCTTTTATTCATAGGCAAACTCATTTTTTCTCCTCTTGTAGTTTACTATATTATGCTGAAAAGTATTCTAAGTAGAAATCAATATGGAATTAGGTACACATAGATTTTTCAATTTCAAATGTTTATACGTTTGTACGTGTTTCCTTATTATTATTTATAGTCTTCCATCAAAATTATGATTATAAATCTAGCTTCTGTACACATATAATTTAAATCTCAATTGTGGATGTTTTCGAAATTCTATCTAATGGCACTATTTCCTTTTTCCTATTCAAATTGAGTAGGCAGTTCTCAGAAATGACATGAAAATAAATTATTTCCGACAACTAACCCTTTTCCTCTCAAACTCAATATCAACATATTCACCATAAGTTATTACGACACAGTGTTTGGTTCAGTTCAATCTTTTGACCAAACTGTGGGTTCAACAAAATATTTAATTATTACAGTCGTCTTAATAGAGTTCTAACTAGAAACACGTGTTGTCTGTGCCCTTACAACCGTACAATTTTACCCCTAGTTGACTTAACACTGGAAGCTGAATTCCAGACTTCTAGATGGAGAATGATTTCTCTCTCACATTTTTATGTGAATGTTAAATTTAAACTGACTTTTAAGGGGTGTCATTAGAATTATGTAAACAATTTTATTATCACTTCGGAAGCTCGTTAAAGGGCAATTAACCTAGGGTATATATTTTTAAAACAGGCCTACTGAGGACGTTTTAAGGAGTCGACAATACTATTGAACGTTAGAATTTCCCGATTGATATTGATAGGTAGTTTCTAAATTGAGGCATTCAATTCAAAGTGACATAAGTTTGTCACACGTTTTTGAGCGCTCGTTCTACTCAAACGAGTGCTTAATCGTTTGCCCAAAATCAATTCTTCCCTTTCCCTAGAGACTTGAAATTTACAGGGTGAGTTCAGGTCCCAAATGCCTTGGTTAAGTTAACCAGCCAAATCGTACAGGGTGTTCCATAAAATATGGTCATTTAGAATTTTTGTTCCTCAATATCTCATACAACACGAAACCAATCGAAATGAAATGATGCGGCCAAATGCAAGATGCTCCTAATAAGCCTAACCCAAAATATTGTAACCATAGTGTTAACAGAACTGTGGAAATTCAATTGGAATATTGAAAAGAAGAATCCTTATATAACCCTAACGAGATATCCGATTCTAGTGACATTTATTTTGTGAATAGATATCGATATACTGAATGTTCATGCGAAGTTTCAAGAAGATCACAGCATCTGGACCATAGCTTTCAACTTTTTAAGTATTGATTTTTACATATTTCATTTTTTGAATAATGTTCAGAATATAATTCTGATTGTGCTGAAATTTTTTATTTCTATACTTATCATGAATTTCAAGTTCTATACAAAATTTCGTGGCAATATTGCTCCACCAATAACGCGCGCTCTGAAGCACTTACTCAGACCTTTTTCTAATTTTTTCTTTTTTTAATTCAAAGAAATTGTTGAGAAACTACCCATTACTCTTGTATTTATTTTGATGAAAGTTCAATAAAAAAACAGAAAATCTGGTAAGCTTTAATTTTCCGAGAGCTTTCCATCGAGCCCATATATTGTTACCATTTGTTTCAATCTGAAAGACGGAAGTTTGAATTTTATTGCAAAAAAAATTTGCGTATTGAAAAATCAATTGTCGGCTTACAGCGTTTTGAGCTCTTGTTCTACTCAAACGTTATCGTTTTGCCCAACTGTCTGTTATTTTCGAATTTTAAGCCGAAAATGGTCTCAAACGATAGGGTTATAGACTCTCTGATGAATTCGTGGTGAAATTCAATTCTGCCCAAAACTTCATATTTCCATAAAAAAATATCCGACTCGGATGGAATTTATTTTATCAATACATATTGATACACTGAATGTTCCTGCTGAATTTTGTAACTATAGTGTTAACAGAAGCATAGAAAATTCAATTGGAATATTGAGAAGAAGAATCCCTATATTACAACAGGATAACCGATTCAAGTGAAGTTTATTTTGTGAATGAAAACTGATATACTTAATGTGCTGAGATTCTGCATTTACATAATATTTGGTATCCATCTCAAATTCCATATAAAATTCTGAGGTAATAGTCCTTCTGCTCTACCAAAGAACGAACGCTCAAAAGCTCCTGCTCAGGGCTTTTCTTAAATTTTCATTTTGAGTTATTGTTCGAAGAATAATTTATTTCATTCCTGTGTAATGCGCTTATCACACAGAATGAAAAAGAATAAACAAAGTCTGCAAGCCAGACGATAACTTATCCACCTTGCATTTAATTACGCCACACATAGCAAAAAATTAACCACCTGTTCTAACCCAAACTGATTTAGAACACGAGAAATTTCCCAGTAGCCGTCCAAAAGAACCAATGTCTATGTTAAATTATTATGTACTCAAGCCGAACTCATTCCGTTCAACTTTCTGGCAGCAGTCACGAAACGAGATCTTATCTCGGCAAGTTTTCCAATTTGTGGAATAAAATCACGCAAGCCCAAACTAAAATATGCCGGGCATTTCTTTTCCGCCATATAGGTGCCTCGCGTCTTTTTTGCCTGTTCTGATTTATGAAATGGGTGAGTTGGCAATTCGGATTTCGGGTTGGATCAAAAGCTCGAGCCATTCACGAACGCGGTTCAGCAGTTTGCGTGTCTGCAGAGGATGATGAACTCGGGAAATCCCCATGAACCTCTGAAGGGAAATTCGAAGTTATTACGGAAAAGGTATCGTCAGAAATTTAGGGCTTTAAAAGCTAGTATAATAAGGGGTCTATTTAGTCTACTCAGAACACCTGTTTAAAGAAGCATTGGACAGCATAGAAGATGGAGTTGTAATAACGGTGAAATAATAAATAACCTCAGATACG